>CABFOQ010002579.1:63575-92530 GCA_900660455.1 Gephyroberyx darwinii | reverse complement strand
CACACCAGGTCATTGCTTCCCTGATCTGATTTTATGCCATCCAGTTAGCATGTAAATAAAGAGTATAAAACAAACTAGATTTTGTTAAGAATTTGTCTTAGCAAGCACCTTAATATAAATGATTTCATCAGATACACCATTGTCAAATACAGATATCACAGCAAATACATGGCCCATCTTGGCTTTGAAAAACCTCACAATTTATATTAGAAGAAATCAGCAAATAAATTCAAACATACCCAGTTGCTTTCACTGTGTAGATGACAACAACTGAAAGGCAGAATGTCTGATTTACCATTTGTTCTTTCAAATTTCCCAAACCATACAGGTTTTTCCTGTAGTTAATTGGAATAAACAGGATGACACATGGGTTAACACTGACAAAATGAACAGACCAACATAATAATTTAGAAATATATATCAATAAAGAAGAAAAGCTACATAAAGCAACAAATAGCCAATTATAATTGTAGAAAATCTAAACTCCCTACACCAAAACTGCCCTAGCAGCTGATTTAGGTCAAAAGTGTCTTGTTCTTGACAATTCTAATAAACATTTTTATTTAGAGCAGTAAGAAAGAATGCTATGTAAAGAGTGACAAAATAAACATTCATTACCCAAAAAACGTTTCATGTTACCATGTGCAAATTGTGGGAAAACAGCAACACAGCAAACCAGCCCTCTCACAGCACAAACAAACCAACACTAGTGCTTGTGTTACCAAAAGAGAAAAGCAGAAAAATAAACAATTAATAGAGAAGAGAAGAGAAGAGAAGAGAAGAGAAGAGAAGAGGTGGAGGAAAGAGGAAGAAAGTTAAAATATGGGCTTTACCACCAACAACGACCAGATTGACAAGGCCAAGATTATTGGCACCCTTGCATTTTATAAGGGTATCATGAAATCAGAAGATTACCAAGGCATTTTGGAGCGAAGCAAGCTAACCAGTGTCAAAAAACTGGGTGTCAATCGAAGGTCAAAACATGACCCAAAACACATCCAGAAGCACCCAGGAAGAGAAATGTTGGCCTGTTCTGGAGTGGCCAAAGATGAGTCCTGATCTCAATCCCACTAGGAACCAAGACCTAAAATGTGCAGTTGGTCAAAGGAATCCTTCAAACATTGAAGAAGCGAAGCAGGTTGCAATTGAAGAGTGGAAGAAACTGCCAGCAGAAAGGTGCAGGAAGTTTACTGATGGTTACAAGAAACGTTTGGACGTTTGGTTTGGTCATCATTGCCAAAGGCTGTGCAACTAAGTATTAGAAAAGGGTGCCAATAATCATGGCCATAGACAACTTCCAATTATTATAGTTTGGTCAGGTGCTGTTAAATAAAACAAATGACGTGTGAAGACCGAAAGTTGTTTCAATTTCTAATTATTTCTGGAGATATTGTACATTATCTGGATAAAATTCAAGGGTGCCAATAATCTTGTCCAGAACTATAGATAGATTCAATCTCTCACCATCACACTTCTAAAACTGAGAAAAACCTTTTCCAGGGCTAAATTTGACTGACTAATGCATCGGATTTAGCGGTCTAATGTAAAGAGGGGATTCGATTCAAGCTTTCTGAGTCTACAACTTCAACAACCAATATTGAGCAAATTAATCTCTTTTAAAGCCAGACACTGACAGAGAAGATTAGTCAGTGCTCATTTGCTAATTGGCCGTCACTAGCGCTGAACCGGCAGTCTCAAAATCAATTTACACAAATCAATCCTCATTTGTGTAGAATTCATTTTATCTCATTAAAAAATAATGTGGGCAAAAATAATGTGACATTTAATTTGCTCAAAGGTTTATAAATTCTGTTAGATTAGAAAGTGGCCAGCCTCAGTACTCCCCCTTGCCATCATTCCTTGTTGTGCCTGCATGCATGTGTCTTCAGCACACCAGAATCTCATCTAGACAACTGCCCAATACATCCCCATACAGGAAAAATACTGATAAGACATCTTGAAAAAAATAATGATCAATGGCTAGTTCACTTTGAAACACCAAAAAAACTCACACGCAACAGTGTAAAGCAGTTATTGGGAGAGGAAGGAGAAGACCCCTATGTTCACGATCCATCTTTATGGAATAACTTTATTCATGCTTTGAGGCAAAGAAGTTTCCTTAGTCCCAGTTAGGCTCACCTATGTTTTTAAAAGTACTTCAGTGGATTTGCCAGGAGGCAGGAAGGTGCCAGACACAATGTTAGCTTTGCATTTGTGAATATAGTGACCCTGTTAATATGCAGGAGGTTGGAGAGGCAGGGTGAAGCCAGACAATAAACCCTGAGAAGAAAATTGTACTTATACTTACATCTGCTGCCTGAACGACGGGCTCGGGCTGGTGGTTGGGTGATCCATTTCTATAGAGAGAGAATGTTTAAATCCTACTGGTGTCGTCCATATAAAACAGCATTTATGCATCATTTTCTTTCTAATCCCACGCATCTGCTGTACATGCGGCTTATTGGCAAATACATATTGGCGTACAGAGAGCAGCATAACTCATGCAGTATTGACAGAAATCATTATGCACTCATACCCTTCTAAAACTGGGAAGCTGTTGTGCGTGCTGTTGAAGCCAGGAGATGGAGAATTATCGACGTAGGTGACCTCAGGCCAGGGAGAGCACTGCAAAAGACCAACACTTGAAACATCCTGAAACTTTAAAAACACAGTTCAGCAGCCGATACTATCTAAAACCTTTGCTGGCAACTGTTTAAGTGATCTGTTTTTCCTTCTATCATGTCTATATTCAGTTGTATTCAGTGATGTTATTTGGTTTGAGTTGCCCAATTAACCTGTGTCTCTGTTTGTCATCTTATTTGTTTTTTTCAATTTTGTCCCTTGCGATTTCTTCTCTCATCCAGTTTCAAGTCTCATCATTTGCAGGTACAAATTAAATACACGTAAACCTAAACAGCTCTGTTTATTTACGTTTTGACCCATGCCCCCCGACACCATTCTGTTTTCTATTTCCTGGCCATGATTGCAAATAATGAATTCCTCATTGACCTTCTTGGTCAAATAAAGTTTATTTTACATTTTGCCGACTCTTCTTCTCATTCAAACTATCCTTCATCTCTTCTCCTCTGAAACTCATACCCTACATCCCCAATTCACACTTTTCTAACCTCTGTAAGGATGGTAGTTTCATAGGAGGGCTGGTATTTCTCCTTCTCCTGTGGCGCCCTTTTCTCCATCTTCTCCCTGTCGGTCTTCTGCTTCCTGTCTGCACCTTTGGGCTGAAACGCATCATGTGAGGTCATCAACGTTGTCATCAGGAATGACAACAATAAAGACAGCAATACAACAAACTTTTGCATTACAGTACTTAAGTAATTGTTTGCTCATTCTTCTCACCTTGAAGACTTTGACCTGGCAGGAGGCAGAGTGGAGGTGTTCTGTGTACTCCCCGCCCTCGTTCTCTTTGAACGTGTCAATCTGGATGCGGAAAGGCACACCTTTTTCTCCTCCGTGCTTGCGCATGGTGAATTCTGTGCTGATGCAGTGAACCTAAAATAACAAAGGGAATATATAATTGAAACCAATACAGGGCAGGATGACATAACTTAAAAGCTTGGGTCAGTAAAAGAGCTAAATAGATTTTAGCAAAACTGTTGTATTAGTAATTATTGCCGGGAGAATTACATTCAGTTGGCTTGCCAGTTCGTCAAACTGAATGGATCAGTACACTAAATGTTAAACAGGCTTAGATCTGTGATGACGAAGAGCTCTAAATTGTCTGAGATCAGTGCCATTCCTTTTAAGGATGAAACTAATTCAGGATTTCACAGGAAGGGAAGTTACAATATGTATTGGGAAAACAACATTGTTGTCCGTCATGCTACCTGGATAAAAACTGAGGTTCTTTTTGATGGGTCCCAAAGGAACTCCACAGTGTTAAGCTGAGTAGGGTTAGCCCTGGGGTCGATCATGCCAACTGACATGGGGATATCTGCAATGGATCAATGTGAAACAGGTTATCAAACGTGATCTTTATGCATGACATGTTTCTCCAAAATATTGCCACTGTAACTTAAACCCTGTGCTTACAACCAAACCTTATGTTAAAGGTCCCTATTGTCAAGTGACCCTCATGACAACTGTCCACATCCTGAACTGATTTTATCTAAAACCTTTTGGATGGTTAATGTACATACAAGGCTGCACAGCAATATTCCCACCACACACAAATCCAATCAGCTTTATACGAGCTCTGTATTCATCCAGACTACACCATCGATTTTCCTAAGAGACAAAGAGTGCTTAGTCAGCGCTCACCCAGGTCGAGGATGCGATCCCCAGGCCTGTTCCAGCGCCAGCCCTCCAGCTGTTGGTGCTCTGTGTACTGAAGGCGTCGGTCATGAAACACCACGCGGATGATGCTCTGAAATTTATAGAAAAATACTAGAGGAATTCAAGCTGATGCTTTTAGAAGTGATACAGTCATACAGGTATGTCGTCCTGGAAGACACTGGACTGTGAGAATATATGGTAATGCATGAGTGATTACCACGTCAGGATCTTACCTTCACCATCTTACCAGTGATTTCTGGAAGCTCACCCATTTTCCGATTGTCAAGCATTCGAATTTCATAGGACTGTCCTGCAAAGACCAGGCCACACATCTAACAATGAGATTTAAAGTCCGTAGTTGACACAAAGATGGCTTCTTTTACCAGTCATGCACAGTTGTTGTCTACCCTTAGTAGTCACACTAACTACAGACAAACATGATGTGCACGTTCTTATTTGGTCAATTATTTCCACTATCAATAGATTCACACCACGTTTAAGGGAACACTGTCACTGTGATCCAGATGCTGACCTTGGTTGAGGTAGGTGAGCGTTTCATCGTGCAGTTTGACAGCTGGCGAGGTAGCTGCACACAGAACATACTGGAAGGGAAGGATCTTGTTGTCACTGTCTGGAGGCAGGTTGGACTCCTCCTGCTTGAAGATGGGGAGGGCAAGCACATCGCTGGAGAACAGACAGTAGAACAATGTGGTCAGTAAGCTGGGAAAGCCTCGTCACCTGATCGGAGGACACATTTCCTTTGCTTGAAACAATTCTACAGAAAATGAATCCGGGTTTTCAATCTTTAGAACTGATTACTATCAACCTCAACAGATGGAACAAGGCTAAATAAAATGGATAGTCCTATGAACCATCAACAGAAGCCACTTGAAAATGAACAGTGGGTTATTATGTCCTTCAGCTTTGCAGTTCATTAATTACAATGGGGGTAACTAGAGCAACGCAACTAAATACCAATGTATCCAGGCTGTGTATCTCATTTCTCCTCTCAACAGAAGAATTTCAGTAACGAACAGGCACTTTGCAGACTGTACAGTATCATGTAACAGAGCACTGAAAAGCACATGAACGCACACTGAAAGAAAGTGTTCTTTCCCTGCAAAACAATGTGCCAGAGTCAGCAAAACCTAAATTGATTCCATACACTTGGCAAATGATGAGAAACTGTCTGTTTGAGGTAAACGCCCGACTAACATCATATATGGACAGGTCATGAAAAGGAATGTGCTGATTGAAAAGCCACAGATCTGTGAACAAATATTCACTATAAATAGGTCAGTAATCTTTTGATTAGCTCATTCTAATCGCCCAATCAAAATGTATGAAAGAGCTTGCATCCAACTAGTGTGTTGCTTTGAAATCCATCTGTACAATAAACTTGCCTCTATCAGTGTGGGTTAGGATTAGACAAACTGAAGGAGAGTCATCCGTTTCTGGGTGGCATTGGTGTGACTGTTTAAAAGCATCACAGCCAACTTTAAGAGCCCAAACAAAACCAATAGAAGATGTTTTCAGTTTTAAACCAATAAATAGCCTAGCATTTTCTATTTAATGAAGTCAGAGACTAGATTATCTGTTTTTTAATTATTCATGTGTACCAGTATTCAATCCAACAATTTAAGTGCTATAGGGGGTTAAAACCTTCAACTCATACTGTACCTCATACTATACGCCCCAGCTCCCAGCTCTTGGCCAATGCCTGAGAGACTCGCATCAAAGTCCTGGACCAGACCTGACTCAATCACTTCATCCGTGAGCGGCAACTTCAGAGCCCACGCCATGGTGACGATGTGTGAGCTTGCAGAGTTCAATTGCTCAAGCAAGTTTCCACCTGTGTCCAAAGAATTTCCAATCTCTGATAGAGAAAGTGAAAGTTACTCGCTTATTAACACTTGTTTAGTGTGGTTACAACTTCAAACATCAAACTAATGCTGCATCCACATTAATCATGTTAAATGCACAGATACACTGCAGGAAAATGACATCAGGATCAAAACATTTGTTTGTGCCATACTCAGTAATATAATAATAATAATAATAATAATCTTTATTTGTAAAGCACTTTTCAATTACAATGTACTGTATGGAGCAGTACACAACAAAAAGGTTAAGATATATATAAGATATGCAGGTAAATTTAAGTACATACATACACATGTACACACATAGATGTATACACATACAAACATACCCATACACATACAAACAACAAAACGAGAACAATACACAGGCTACACTTAGATAAAGTAACGTTATGGCCTGTAAAGATAAATAGGGAAGCTATAAAGATAAACATGAAAGCTAGTTTGTAGAAGTAAGATTTGGGAAGTGATTTAAAAGAAGACACTGATTTGGCCAGTCTGAGCTCTTCGGGTAACAGGTTATTTTAAGTTAGTTTTAACGATGCTGGTAAGGTTGACATTAGTGTGTCTATGCACATGTTTTAAGCAATGGTGCACTGACTGATGAGCAGATGCAAACAACTTGTGTTAAGCCATGCTTTTAGTTTCTTGGCTAGCCAGTTAGGTAAAATAAAACAATGAGAGAATGCATACCCTACCTTTAGGCGAGAGAAGTGTAGCTACTTGCTAACACTGCAACAGTTTCATGCCATCATGTTTTGCTCCTTCGTGCCAGTACTAAAATAAACATGTCGAGCTAACCACATACGTAGCCTGCCAGCTAACTAACTTAGCTAGCTAGCTATTCTCTGGAGAGATATGTTAGCGCGACTTTCGTTATTGAAGATTAACGAGAACTAATAGTTTCTGGTAAAAAAGTATCCATTAATATTTCACTCATTAAAAAACAGGCACAATAACGAATAACAAATTTCTTTTGTTTGTTTATCTATTTTCGTCAGGAAAAGAAGCTTCCGTAATTTCCGCTTATTCCTCTTCTTCCATTTTTTTTAAAAGGGAAGCAGCCAAGGTTAAAGATGCATTATCGCCACCTATTGTTTCGGATGAGATGATGACGAGGAGGAGGAGGAAACGCATGAGCAGGAGGATAATAATTATTATAAACAAATTTCTTCATCCCTGTAAAGAAACTCTCTTTTTCACTTCCCTTCTCTACAGGGAGGAGGGAGGTTAGAGGTCAGGGTCAGATCCACACCTCAGGAGGATCCAGTAACTTCACAGGGCCGATATGTGCCGGCACAGGATTTAAACTCAGGTTGTCCAACAGGCTCTTAAACCCCTAGACCACCCTGCCGCCCCATTAGCTGCACTCTGTACAACAACTCTGTTCCTTTCATAAAATCAAACAAAATCTTGCAACAGCTACTGTTCACAAGGGGCGTAGCTAGGAATTATGGGTCCGATGCACAGGACGTGTCTCTAGGCCCAGCCTCAGTCTGGGGCACCTATTTCTACCCAGTCTTCTTGCTGTATTTTCAATGTATTTGATATAAAATAAATCTCCTTCCGTCTTCAAAGGTTAAAAAATCTTCAAAACAACACACAACACTATGAGATAATTAATAAAGTCATATTTTATTTAATCAGACAGAAAATGACAAAAGTATCCAAAGTTTGTTTTTCCCGTCTTGCAAAGTATTTGAGTTAACATGAGTTAACATGAGTTAACATGAGTTAACATGAGTTAACGCTTAAGAGACTCAAATATTAGAATTGCTAGCAATATAATTATAACTAGCCGATAGCCAATTCATTTCTCTATTGAAGTCAGTCACTTAGTATTGAACATCATACATTGTGTTTCCCAAAATACTGAACATGAATGTATAACAGGTGTTAATTTAAAGAAAGACGTCTAATATTTATAACTTTTAATGGTTATATGTTGTAAAATAGGCCTAATGTTACTTCTAACAAGGCAAATATGAGGTGAAGCTATAAGATGCACCATTCAACATAAAACATTCACAAAGAAAATCTTTGAAAGATGTGAATAATGCATAAGGTTCACCTTTTAAATTACATCTGTATAAAAAGTACTTAATGCTTAATGATAAACAATGCTTGTCATTTTGTTGATTGTAATGTTGCCAATACTTGCTACATTTTGCAAAGCAAAGCTTTTTTCTGTTCAGAAAAAATGAAAACAAAGAAACTTAATTCTCTTGCGAGCCTAACCGTATATGCAACCATTTTGTTTTCCTCACTGTCGCTAAAGTGCAAAGACAACTGCCTCAGTTTTGTCCCTATACAAAATAAATCTAGAGTGTGTGTGCAAACGTAAACTGGTCTTAGTCATTAAAAGGACTAATCATAACACAGAAAACCACAATACCCTCTTGGCTGATCAGTCATTTCAAACAGTTAAATTTAATTACTTTGATTGATTATGATTAAGTTTATTATAAGAATACCCAAAAAGTGTGGCACTACTAAATCAGGCAATGTTGTGAGATCCTTTATGTTGACTTCATTATTGACCAAACCAAACTCTTATTTTACAAATATACTTCTACCTCGAGATAAAAATTTACAGCAGAAGCGATGGCAGACCATTAATGGAACAGTCACTTTTTCTAACACATAACACTCTCATAGAGAATCATACGCACACAGACAGAAACGAGTATAAAACCAGGAGAGCTGGATGAGCAGCTACAAACTTCAGAACTACTTTGGTGGCGCCAGCATATTATCCAAATATCAGAGTAATCTCAGCCATTGTGCCACAGTAACATTGCCATAATTTGCCAAAAAATCTATGCATTGCCACATAAATGTTTTAGAAGGGTATAAAACCACTTATATCAAAGTCCATCTAATGTTTTTAAGTATGACGTTATTATCAAGGTATATGATAAAAGAGGATCATGCATTTTGACTCAATACCCACCATACAGATGTAGTGTACACATATACACCTTAAAAACAGGCCAATAACTCATTTTGAGTACTCTCTCATAAGACTCGATTCAAGTGCCATTTCCTTCTTCTCTCCCAAAGTTCATATCCTTTTGAACTTCATGGAGTTTACACTGAGTTGTACATGGAGCTTATATTTACAACACAATCTACATCTGCTGAACTGCATTATATCTTCATCTTCCCAAAAGGGAGACACATCCCGGGTGAACTGCCCCAGCTCACAGTTGGAGGTCACTACTGAACCTGAAAGACGTTGATCTTGCTTGTGTTTTTCAGAGTCTGTCGGCGGTTGCAGAACCATACTCGTACAACCTCGCGGTCGTAGTTGAGCTCCCTCGCAATTTCTGTAATCTCCTGGCCCGTGGGCAGGGCGTTTTTCTCAAAGTATGTGTTGAGGACCTCTATTGCCTGTGGTGTGAAACTGGTGCGCCGCTTGCGTTTCTTGGATGGTTCTCCGCCCACAAACTCCATCAGATTCTGCTGGCCTTTCTGGTTCCACAGCTCGGCTTCAGCCAGCCACCTCTCCAACACCGGCTTCAGCTTCTGAGCACTCTTGGGGGTGATATCCAGCTTTTCAAACCTGCAGTAGAAAAAAATGATTTTAGTTCATTCAGAACTATTTCATGGGAATATACTGTATATATTTCTAATTAATGATTGAGATAGTTATAATGCATCATTCAGGTCTAGGCTCAATTTGGACGGGTGTAACTTAAGGATTCTGGGCACTGGCCCTGTTTATTATGACCAAAATAAATCATGGCCAAAACAACAGTGCAAACCATAAACAGAGTGACGACGATGTTTCTGTAAATTAGATCTAAAACCTTTGAAGACCCTTTCAATGCCTGTTCAAATACAAATAAGCCTGAAGAGTAAAAAACAAAACAAAACAAGAAACACTAAAATATTCATCAAGTTCCTTACTAGAACATTTTAAGACCTCTGAAACCATATTCAAGACTCAAACGCAACATTTAACTATAGAGCGACTGGAGTTTTTCATTGCAGCTGATATCATGAACATTTGTGCAACTCCACGATGCATATCGTCCAATTTTTGTACAGTGACATTTTGGAATTTTTAGGAATGTGGAAAATGTATTATTTTAAGGATTTCATCAAGCAATGATCACATAAAGGATGCACTGTGTGCACACCGTCACTAATGCATCACTGCTCACCTTCCAAATGTACTACATGTTTTTACTCTGGTTTACCCTGACTTAGTACCAGAAAGTGGTGGTGCAAATTACTATTTTTAAATGAATGTACTTCGAGCACTACCATGAATTGGAAACAGCTTGAATATGCAATGTGAATGTGATCTGTGATGTAGTTTACCTGCAAATGGCAGACTGGCTATATGCTGGACCCTCAGTTGCAGTCAGAGCCTGCCCCACTTGTGTCTGAGTAAGTCCCAAGGAGAGCCGACGGATCTTGAAGTTCTTGGCAAACTCCCGAATTTCTTCCAGATTAATGCCCTCCTCGCTGCTGACTGCTTGCTGGGGTTCTAAAAACAAGACGGGTCCAGTTAAAAATATCTACCTACTTAAAATGGAGCTATGTTGGGAGGAGAAGTAGGTGTACATACTGCTGACAAGTTGGCCCACTGTTGCAATGTCACCACAGGTGATGGGGACTGAGGAGGAGAGTGTGGTGGCTGTCTTCAATGCAGATGGCTGTGGGGCGATGACAACTGGAGACTGAGTGACAGTCGTTACCGAAGCCTGCGAGGGAGAGGCAATGTGTATTTACAGACAAAATGTAATACAATAAATAATACATTGAGATGAAACTTTAATGATCCCTGTGGGGAAACTCAGTAATATTCAATGCTCTACCAATCTGACATGGATAATTGCAGACATTGTTTAGTCCTGCAGACACAAACTCAACACAAAACAGAGTGACTTCTTTCTACCTGTGTGCAAGGCTTGGAAAGAGCCGGAGCAACAGTAGCCTTGGGCAGAACTGCAGCAGAAGTTGAGACCGCAGAAGGTCCATTCCCTAGAGTGGCAATGATCTGGCCCTGGCTGTTGAGAACCAGTTGTGGGGTGACAGTCTGGAGCTGGAGACCCTGGAGGCCCTGGAGACCCTGGAGGCCCTGGAGGCCCTGGAGACCCTGGAGGCCCTGGAGACCCTGGAGCCCCTGGAGGCCCTGGAAGCCCTGGAGGCCCTGGAGGGTGTGAGTCCCAGCCCCTCCAGCCAGAGATGCCGGGTTCACCAGCAGTGGGAGGGTTCCTATGACCTATATTGGACATCATTCAAAAGAAAGAGATATATATATAAATAAATATAAAACTATCCTCCTGATCACTTACCAAACACATTCTTAGGACACTCAAGAAGTTTGGATGCCGGCATTTTTGTCTTGGAATGAAACCACATCTTTCAAGACTGCATATAAGCTACTCTATTTACTTTCATTAGCCAAAGTAATGGTAAGAGTAACTAAGAGAACTGTTAGAGGACAATTCAATTTTCAGAGAAATTGCTTTAAGCCCCATTGACTTGCAATAGCACTGCTAATGACTGTTAACCGGAGGGTGCTACCAATTTATCAAAAACAGAAACACCAGCATGAAAACATTGTGAATGTCCTAGGAGAGGGTGTGATTACGGATCACTAGGAATGGTTTCTACAAATGCTAATGCTGCCCTATAAGAGCAATACACTGTTTTTTTTCATTCAGTGTATTGCTTGTTCTTATTATTACTTATTTTGTTCTTATTGTTTAATGATATACTACTATGCCCGCGAATGGTGATGTTGTTTTATTTTCTAATAAATTATTCTTGAGGTATTTCTGCTTTACTAGAAAGTATACAGTGGAGAGAAGCAGGAGGAGGCCGTATTCACCAATACGGTGGTGTTGTGTGAATTTAAGGATGTCAGTTCTTTGTGATACCCACCTGTCCCTGGGCGTTTGTGATAATCTGGCTGGTGATACCAGCCATATTGGACATGGCACTGGTGATAATGGGAGTGGAGGTGAGAGAACTGAGGAACTGTGGCTGTGCTCCCAGCGAAGCAGCACTGATCTGAGAAGAAACATAGTCAGAACTCAGCATGGGGGAAACAACAATATCACATGACTCACAAGTCAGTCACAAATCAGAGGTAATCATTGCAAAGGCATTCTTACAATGGCAGGATTGATGGAGAGTCCTGCGGTCTGGAGTGCTGCTACAGATATGTTGGGCTGAGAGACAGTGGTGGTGGCTGAGGTCACCTGGGTGGCCGCCACCTGACCAGCGGTGACCTGGGCACTGGTCACCTGCGTTGGCTGAGATGTCAACTGCTGCACAGCGGCTTGCACTGACTGTAAGGAGGCTGCTTGAGGCTGGAACATTGTCTGTGTAGCGGTCTGCAACTGCGGCTGGACCGAGTTCAGGACTGTTGCAGCTGGAGGAAAATTTAGGAGCAGACGATCTGTAACTTGGTCTGGAATGAAGTTGTGAGACCTGATAGGGCCACATTTATGTCTTTGCTCAAGTTTTCTGAAATACACACACATTTGCAAACACGCACGCACACAGACCCTTGTTACACCTGCCATTAGCATGCATCCAGGGTTTTAAAAGACGATTAGAGATTAGAAGAGAAAATGACATGTGGAGTAATTTGCTTTTTACAAGGGAAAGCGAAATCGAAATTTTAACGTCAGCTGCGACTGTAATCCAGCTAAATCATATCGAGACACAATCTGGATAAGAGCTGCATGTTGATGCCAGGTGTAAAAGGGTCCAGACACACACAGACAGGTTGTGTTTACCTTGGAGGCCAGCTAAGGGCAGTTTGAGAAGGTTTCCAGCTGAGTTAGTTGCTGCGAACCCAGGGAGAGTAGCTACATTGGTGGTGGGGAGGGTAAGCACTGCCAAGCCCCCCTGGCCACCAAGAGACCCTGCCATGCTGAGGGGGATGAGCAGAGGCTGGCCCAGGGATCCTGTTTGGGCCATCATCCCAGTCATCAGGGTGGCCAAGCTTTCCTGGGTCAGCACCTGAAGTGGAAAAATGAAATTTAAATTGTGTCTTTTAGGCATCATTTAGTGGCGTACAGAATCAACCATGAAGGGAAATGACTGACACATCCAAACTAGCGAGTCCAAGACGTTATTTCTGATGAATGAGGAGGAATATGGTGTTAAAGCAATTAATAATAGCAACTCAGAAAGGATTACACTGAATTGTATAGTTTATAATAATACTACCATTGGTTAAGGGTTTATTTGATCAACAAGTAAACCAATAATATTTCAGGTACACTTTAAGAAAAGATGAACTCTAGAGACAGAAGACCATTATTCACCCAAGGCTAACTGGTCAATGTTATCTAGGAGATGTGAGCACCTGCACACCCAGACTCACAGGCCGGAGGAAAGTGCACATAAGGTCACTCTGGTGCTCATGAATGCATCAAGAATATCTAAAGGAAGTTTCTCTAATACTAGAAGAAATACGTGCCATTCTAAAGCTAGGTATTTGAGGTTTCTAATGTATAGGTACAAGGTCAAAGGTTCAGGACTATATGTGAACAAGAGGAAAAGTTGTTATCATATTAACAAGCCATGTGTCTTAGTACAGTTTCCATCTTCCCCCAGCACTTCTGCTTCCGCAATGGGAACTGCGGTGAGTGTGTAAATTCGAAATCATACCTGTGGACAGCCTTGCATAGTGATGGGCATGGTGGCCTGGGGCTGTGGCAGGGACACACTGATGGGAACAGCAGGAGCTAGACTTTGGACAGCATGGGCTGCAGCCTCCACAGATACCACCTGCTGCTCTCCCAGCGCTGAATAAACAGACCAAGTGTTGTTTAGCACTGACATTTTAAGTGTTTTCCTTGTGGTCATGTGGCACTTGCATTACGATAAGAAATGTCATGTATGTATGAGTAATGAGGTACTCTGCTCTCAAATATGACCGCCAACATATTACAGCATAAACAGCACAGGTCAGGCATTAAGGAATTTACCTACTCCCCCTGTGCTATGGGGTGCAGTTGGGCTCTCCTGTGTGCTGCTGGCTTCAGGTTGCTCTGGGGCCAGAGTCCCTCCCTCCTCGGCCTTGAAGTCAGCCTTTCCATCCGGTACTGAGGATGGAAGAGAAGCATCGACCTCTACCTCTAGCACACGGATAGTCTCATGGCCAGACATCACAATGACCTGCACAGTGGCCAGGAGTAAAAGGTAAGGCTAAGTCAAATGCACAATGAGCTGTCTCCTCTATTCCCCTTGGAAGCTTTTGTTCAGAGACCTACTGTGACTTTGCAATGCATGTATGACTGATGCAGAACAATATCTCTCTCATGTATTCCTGAGTTATGAGTGTGTTATTAACTACAGTGAATATAACTTCCCATTATGGTCAAAATCTCATTTGATTTTACCACCCGAGGAGCCACAAAGAGCAGTCGAGGATTAAAATGATTATTTCTGTACCTTATCACTCCCCAGCGAACATCTATCTATCACCCCTTAGCCTACACACAGTACATCTGCTTTTGAAGTAATAGATGATTCATGGTATGCAGTAATGAAAGACCTAGAGGAGAGGCAGCGAGACAACCTGGCCTGGAAGACAAGGTGCAGAAGAGACAATGCAGGAAGAGATAGGATGCATACCTGGTTGTCTTTGGCAGGGAATTTCAAAGTGCAGGAACTAAATGGCTGAAAAAAGACTTCTGCAGTCAGACAGTGAATGGCTAAGGAGAACAGAGAAGCCAAGCACACGTTAGGACACAATGACCCAAACAAAAAAAAAAGAGACACAAATGAAAGAGCATGAGTACACCAAAACAATGATAAGAGCATCAGCCAACAAGCAGCTCAAGCAATGCTTTCTGAAAGCTCCCCTGTCATCCATGAAGAGCATTGCTTTTTGTTTGCTGACTATGTCTACACAAAATGTCACTAGAGAGAAGAAAACCACAATTAATCATTAAGCATGACAGTCTAAAGACCAGTTAACCTCACAGGCATTAAAGCAGAAGGTATTAATAGATGATAAACCAGGGAAGGGGTACCAATCTCAATGAATCGCTGTGTGGAGTTAATCATTCCGTTATGATGTGATATGTGGGCACATGGGAGGTGACAACAGCAAATGACAGCAGAGAACTTGGAGACCACATAAGTTTTCAAGCTTTGGGTAAGTTGGGTGTTGTTGTAGGAGACTGCCTGTCAGTGTTGATAGAAAGTTACCTGTTCATTGACAGTAAGTGGGGCATCTTTGGCAGGGAGATCCTGGGAGTCCATGGCTCAGTGCACCACCACAGTCACTGTCCACCTGACATTGTGTGGACAAACACTAATGAAACAACCAACTTGATTTTCTACTTGACTACTTGAAAATCCAAGCCCTACTGACGTTTTGCAGCACATTTCAGAAGTAGAGTTAGAAAAGATTTTGTGATGGCAACCCTTTTTGGCCCCTTTTACAGATAGTTCTGGGCAAATACAACACAAAATACAACCACACGGAGAGGACTATGTTTTTTTTTTATTCATGGCTATTTCTGTCACACCAGGACCGGACTATTTCGAGGGGCCTATAAACAGGCCTCCTCTGTGGCATTGAATGCTGCAGAGAACGTGGTGAAACATGCTGACCGTGGGCACGAGGTGGCTGCAAATTAAGAATCAAACATCAAAAAGATATACGGCGGTGCTTTGCCCGCTGCGAAGCCCCGTTACAAATGGAGATCTGTCAAAACTTCAGCGGGTGTTGATGGGCTCCCCACCCCCATCCTGCCCAATAAAAGTCTCGCCGCGTCGGCTACTTTTGGGGACAAGCTCTCACCACCGAGTACGGGCGACAGAAACCATCTCGACCCATGCCTAGAGACCGAATATTATGTATTTCCCTCTCTTTATCATAAATATATAAATTATGCTAATTACGACCATTGCATATTAACCCAAACTCATTTCCTCTCGCCGTTTCGCTGCTATGCGCGAATAGCAGGCTAGAATACAGCCCGGTTATTATATTCAACTTACCGCGTAGATGTAGCTTATTTTCTCTGATCCTCCCCTTTTATAAAAGGTCCTTGTCACAGTTTGTTTCAGTCACACATAATTAAAAATTCATCTCAGCTCCCAGACAGGCGCTGTGGCTGCACACAAAAGAGGTATTTGCATTGATAAGGAGGGTTGCAATGTTGGGATCTCCTCTTTCTTAATATTTAATGACGGTGCCCATTCTGCAACAGTTAAGATCATCAAAAATCCTTGAGGTGTCTCACAAAATCCTATTTGTGTTGTAAAGTCGGACAAAATTAGATGAAAATTGGCCTTTTGCACTACGTCATGAACATAATTTATGCAAGAAAAAATCTCTTGCATTGAAAAATGTCTGCCTCGACTTGAGAGGAGCCATGGTGCTCTTAAAGGGGAAGTGCACCTTTATAAAGGCTGGCCATTGGGACAAAGAATGAAGCACTGACCTCTTAAATATAAAGGATAATGTTTAGTTGCACAGCTGCACTACTCTTTCTATTGAGGGAACGAGGGAATCTGAACAGTGCTTATGAATAAGTACTAAATAATGCACAACACAGGAGGGCCCACAACTATTAAGGTTCTGTACAGTGTAGGGTAAATCTTTGGCACTTGTCCAGTCATCTCTTGGTGGTCTTAGTTTTTAATCCATACATAATGAATACGAGTGATCACCTTCAGTTTTTCCGTAGCAGTGATTTCCATAGCCATTACAAGCAAAAGCCAACATTCAGTGGTCATTTGCAAAGATACAAGATACAAAATATTTGCATGCATGTCACAGTTCAGCGTTTTTCTTTGGACTATGGGGTCAGGAAGCATTTAGATTTTGACCTAAGTTTAACATACATACATACCTACATAACAAAAACTAGATAATATCTCATTGATTTGCAATGCCCAAAGTTACAGATCCATTACTATGGGAAGTCTTCATGTGCTGTTTTACCCATACTCCATTGATAACAGGTGTCTGAACTATTAGTACTACTTAATACTCATTCAGTTATTCCTCTTTCCAAGCCAGTTCCATGCATTTGTACAGCCTGGTGTTGTTTGCCCACAATTAAGATTTTTGTCATTTCAATTGTATTGCAAAATGTCCCATATTAGATGTAGTTGAAAGGTTGCTTTGCATCCTGTTGTGGACATTATATCATCATATCACAATCAGTACAATCGTTATATTACATATATATGAACAGCAATGTTAAAATACTTTCTGTCTCTTCCTACTAAAGTTGTTATAACTCTTCCTGACAATCAATGCGACATTTTTGCCACGTCCTGTCGCATATTTTGCTGTTATTTCTGAAAAACAAATGCATAACCATTAAAAGCACATTTGTCTTAGACCACCAAGCTTGTTGCATATTTTATTAGGCACGCATATATTTTCCCCACACCGGTTTCGGAGTGTTTTGTTCATTTGTAAAGCTGACAGGGGCACAAGACTCACATGATGTTACTGGGTGCTATCGTTAGCCTGTTAGCTTGCCTTTTGTCATCACACAACTATGCAACATAATTCCTGGCCTGTTGGTATTTGGGGCCCTGAATCAAGTCAATTATTATGGTTGTGCGGGTGTATAACAAAAGCAACGGAACGATACGTCAATGACGACACTTAAATTGTGTTACATGTTTAACTGAAACTCAAAATAAAAGACGTTAGACTGTCGAAGTAATGGAAAGTGGGCGTCGTGACATTTCTGGAAATGAGAACTCCTTCGCTTCCGGGTTGGGACTCCATTTCGATCTATAGGGGGCGCGCGCACTTAGAAGAACGAGTGACGTAACCACTTCCACCACAACAAGCTGAAAAACAAGGAAGTGAACTAACCTGTCGCAAGGCCTTGAAAAGATACCCGGACCTCCGTTTAATCTTTTATTCATCATCCCGCGGATCAATTCAGAACAATGAACAACAAAGGTTTGTCTCCAGTCATTGTGTAGGTAATTAGTGAGCTGTTAGTTATACAAGCTGGTGTTACGGCTAGATCAAGGTCTGTCGTTATGGCCAGCTAAAGCGGACTTAACGTGTACGTACGTGACAACGAACTGGCGATTGTTTGCTATACGATGTTAGCAAACACGTTGAGCTTGGACAAGCGTAGACATTTGGTTTATTATCCAATATCATATTAATATCATATCGCCGTCACTTCACATTACTATACAATTTAACGTTAAATCAGTCTGTGGCCTGTTAACGTTTACAAATTGGCCAACACGATTTATCCCCTCAGTCAAACCTCCGTAACAAAGCGGACTTTACTTTTTTGGCCTTTATCTTTTCCTCGCGTCTCATCTGCCGTAAGAATGGGGAATATTAGACAGTGTCAATGATTTTTAATACCAATTGTCTAACTCGCTTGGCAACAACTGTGAGAGTAGTGTACAGTTCAGTCATATAGATACCACTGCTGTTCATTGTTCACATGCTAGCTGGGGGTTGAATTCCATCACACCGCACTCACTCAACCTAGGATTTCAGTGTTAAACAGTTATGTTTAAATAAAATAACTGTTATTATTATTAATAATAATAATTATTATTATTATTATTGTATTATTGTATTTAAATGCTTAAAACAGTTTTGAGGGATTATTTTGAAATGAGAAATATGATTACTGGATATCACCTTTTAAGATACATTATTGTTTTGCAGGTTCATATCCACAGCAAGCTGTGTATCCTCAACAGAGCACCGCACCTATATACCCCACTGCTATGCAAGTGTCTCCTCAGGCACCTCCTTACACAGATGCGCCACCTGCATATTCTGAGGTAATTATAACATTTACATCAGTCATGTGATGACACAAATGATATTCACCCACACTATTACAAACAACCACAGTAATAATCCAATATCTAAATCCCTCTTTCCATCTGTGTTCCTGCAGATATACCAGCCCAGGTTTGTGCTTCCACCTCAGGTGCCCGGTCAGGTGCCTCAGATGTCCTCTCATTACCCCAGTGCTCAGGTGTTCATGCCCATGCAGCCACATATGGGTGTTGGACACGTGGGCCAGAATGTCCCCATGGCCTACTATCCCATGGGAGCTGTGTACCCCCCTGGTTCAACAGTGATGGTGGAGGGAGGCTTTGACGCTGGAGCACGCTATGGAGCAGGCAGCAGTGTTTCCATCCCAGTGAGTAGCCACTCAGTTAAATGCTTTAAAGGAGCCAAATTGATTGCAGTTAGGTCAATAAGATGACACTCAATACCTTTGCCCTAGATTGACAAACTAAATGTCATCCATATGTCTGGTGGACAGAATACGTCAATTCTAGTTAAAACAAATTTGGACAGTTTATTATATTTATATTAAATAGTTATATTCATATGTGCATTCTTATTTCCCCCTTTTTCTAATCATGCTTTAGCCCCCACCTCCTGGACACCCCCCCAACGCAGCTCAGCTGGCTGCCATGCAGGGTGCCAATGTTGTCATGACACAACGCAAGAATAACTTCTTCCTGGGTGGCTCCAATGGAGGTTATACCATCTGGTAACAGCAACCATTCTCCTCAACTCCTCCTTCATGCCTAAACCCCATCCCCGATTCCAAATGAGGCCCTTATCCTTCCCCTGTCCCATATACCTCCCCTCTTCAGGCTGCTTGGCCATGCCACGATACTGATATCACCTAACGGAATGTAATACTTTAGAGCCCTCATGAAAGGTACAGTACTCCACTTCTGACCTAGAAATGAAATACTACAATTGATGGATACCACTGCCTGGAGTGGACAAAAGCAAATCTGCTCCAAGTCACAGAAGTCATTCTATAATTCTTCATTTAGCCTAGCCTCTTTGGTCATTACAGATTTTACCTCTTTCAAGGTTCCGATATCTAGATTTGTTCAAGTGAAGTAAATGCATCACAATATGCATTGAAACGTTCTTGTACATGTGTAAACTAAGTAAACGAAATGGTCAAACATCAAATCCGCATTATATACTAGCTGCTTTATAGTTACAATGGAATGCAGTTATTAAGTTGCAGTCAAAGCGCAAAAGGAAAGGGGGCCCATCTCCACCTGTCTTTTTGGAAAACTTTTACTATTAGTGTAGTTACCAGAATAATTGTGTAATAATTCTGTGTAAATATAACGACCATGACTGAAATTACATTTTACCTATAAAAAAAATCTGAACTTCTTAAATGCCCTAAGCTAGGATATCATGCCTTGTCTTTTGAACCGTATCCAGAATACATGTGAACAAATTTAACAAATTTGTTGAACTGTCCAATATCTGACAAATTCATCACATTTGAAATCACTTTGAGTAGATTTAAGCAAATAATTAATGAAAAAAAATGATTACATGCAATCTTCAAAGTGGTTTACTGTACCTTATTGGGCACCTGGTAGATGAACATAATCAAGTGCCAAAGAGCACTGGAGATAGCCCTAATTTAAAGCAAATTAACTTCAGTAAACTTAAAGGAAAGAAATTTAGAGTAAATCCAAATAGTGAGTTTAGTGGAAAGAAGTGGTTGGTGTATCATTTTTAGCTTGTTTTTTTTGTTGTTGTCTGCTGTTTTTATTTCACAGAGCCGGATACCCAGAGTTAATACACTAAGTGTTTTATTGTACATATTGCAACTACTGCTCTTCATTGTTTCTACTTTTTGTCTTTCCATCTAATTTTGTATCATCTGATTAAGGGTTTAAAGTATTTATTCACTGTAGAAAAAATGCCACCCTTGTGATAGCATTATTTAACCTTTTCAAGAAAGTTGAGGTGACTTTATTTCTTAAATATTTCAGCATGTTTTATTTTCCACATTTTAGTGATTTATATGCTTAGTCAGGCTAATAAATTTGTTAGTATAACCAATGAGCTGGTTGTACCAAAGACCTGGTCTATAATGCACTTACGTTTGGTTGTGACTTGAAATTTTAAATGTCGCAATTTAAAAGCAAACATATCATTAAACATGAAGTTGTTGGTACCTAGACCTTCAATCTGACATGGTTGCTAGTGTAATTTAATGTGGTGGTTGTCACTTCATGTAGATTAAGGGTATTTTTAAGTAACTTTTGCACCTTTTGCCATTTAAAAATTTGATTAGATACTTCTTTTAATCTGAAATGCACTGCTAAGCAAATCTGAAAAGTTGCACGCTAGGGGCTACTCTTTCTTTGAAGTCCCGTTTTCATTTCTTGGAAAGAAAGCTGTGAGATTTCTGAACATTTTAGGATTGTAAAATACTTCTTGCTCCTCAAGCCTAGTCATTTTTAAAGTAATGTCAAGATGTGGCATATTACTCAGTAGCCTGAAAGTGTATGCAAACTTCTGAAACAAGGGCACATCACTGTCTACACAATGGCATATTTCCAAGACACTTTTGTGCTGCTAATTAAGCGACTTTAGAACCTTTACATTAGTTTTTACAATATTAAATATATCTTAAACTAGGTAAGGCAGTATGGATGCCATCAACTGATATTTGTAGGTATTTTTCCTTTTGGTTTGTGGTAACGTCATGTGTCTCTGGGTATCCGACATACCGTACCAAGTTTTAACAGCTGTGGCCCCGAGAAAGCAAATGCTACATTAAATGGATTTTATGTTATTTCAGTATTACTTTGGTCAGGCCAAAGAGACCAGCTGTCTGGAAACCTGCTTGTATACAATCTGTGTATTAAATGCATTTCCTCTAAGAACACACATGAAAAGCGACCATTCCAGACATGGTTGACATGTCGTTCATTTTTTTTTTTTTTTTCTCAATGAGTCAAGGTGCATTCATTCTCACAAACGTGCTGTTGTTTCATCCAACTTTGCTGGGAAAAAAGGGCCACAGCTATCAAAACTTAAAATGTTGTATCAAACAAATGTTAATTATTTTTTTCTATCTCAGCCCTGATTGTGTTTGTAATGCAACATAATGGTGGCTTAGTCCCAGCAATACGAAGTACTGTAAACTATAGCTTACCAGTAGATGCCATGCCAACCACAGCCAGCGTGAAATGGAATTCTTTGTTGAAGGATTATGGACATTTATAGTTCAGGGATTCTCTTTAAAATATTTTGTAAAATGGATATATGTACTAAAGTGATTTGATGGACTTTGGTACACATTCTATCTTTTAAGATTACTAAAGGAGATGAGTGTCACTACAGTTTGCTGAGACATGTCAAAGATGGAATTCTTTGCAAGAGAACTTAGGTGCACTTAACTTTTTTATACTAAACTTAAAATTTAAAATGAAAATTTAGAATAAAGGTTATTTTGGAAATTTGAAATGCTTCATGTTCATCTTTTAATTTTAATCTCATTTATTTGGAAAATGTATAGTATTACTCAAAGTGAACCAACTGTTAATACTATATATTCATGACAAGTTGACCCGATTTCCTAAAACATTCAAATTCATTGTGCATTTTGTCCATTCACAGTTTAGATTGAGCCAGATTGAGGGCACCATTATTGATGATATAAGGACACCACTGCAGTTTAGAAATTACCCTTTTTAAAATAAATTTTGCAAAATATTGCGGGAATGCAGAGAACATTTTGTGCAAGTTGTCGCTGTAATGACACTAGTTCAAAAACAAGTTTTATTGTCCATATTTATCTCAAATACAGAAGTCTGTTTTTGGTTTATCAGTAGCAATGATCAAAGGATCATACACAAATAAGATTGGTACATCAGGGGCAAATATAGCCTAATATTTAGCTGCCCTGTAATCCAAAGAAATAGTACATGGTTGTTGACCAGCTAATAAAAAAATGAAAGGTAATAAAACAGAAACTCCAAAAGCACTTTGACAGACAAATAACAAGCCCCAATAGCCCCAGAACAAAGTTTTGTTTGGGAAAATAAAAAGTAACAAGATATGTGCCTAAATAAAACAACACATCACAGATACTATACAAAGTAAAACAGCTGATAAATAATGTAACACAGACATGCTACTACATACAATTTTTTGATTGTCACTGCACAGATATTGATCCTATAATGGTGACCTAGACATTTTTAGGAAATCCCACCACCTGCTTCATGCCTAGCTCTGTAAATCTGCACATTTGCTGTCTGTCACCTGTTCCAAGTCCAATGTTGGCTCTTCCTTCATTGACAATCTAATCTTTGGCCATGCTTGTGTGCCTGAGAGCACAAAATCTCAAACAAGTTATTCTTATGCCCAGTGTGCACCATACATCCCTCCAAAACAAATACTCACAAATATGCCCATTTCTTCTCAGTCTGCCAGAGACCACTATTTTTTATCAAGGTCCACTAACTCCTTTGCTTAGTCTTCCACCAAGTTCATATAAAGTATTCCTTCTTTTCATTTGTAGCCCGATCATTATAGTCCTCATCAGGGTCCTCTCCTGGAGCAGGTTCACCTGTCGTTCTGTAGGCACCCTTGTTATTGCAGAGATACCGGTAAAGCAGGAAACCCAAAATGGCTACAGTCAGCAGCATGAGTACAATAACCACTGGAAAGATAAGGCAAACTGTTTTTGAATGACGTTTGGAGGCACGATAACAGAGAGACACGAGGTATTGAAGCAACACTCTGAAAAAAGTACAAAAAATTACCTCCAATAACCGTGGAGTCTGTATGTATTGGGACTGCTGTTGTTGACGCTGGGGGGGGGGACAAATAGATCCATTTTAAACAACTTGGAGACAGGTAATAGACAAGGTAAGAAAGTGGTACAAGATCACTATTGTGAAGAAGTCTTGAACTATGCAACCTTTGGCTTTAAGAGGCAGCTGGTTAGCGTAAGAACTACAGAATTAGTTACCCTCAGTCATGGTGATGTCTGCATGTGTAGGAAATGATGTTACAAGCCCCATACCTGATGGTGAAAAACATACTGATTAAGTATGTTAATAATACAACACAGCTTATAGATTAATTATCAGCATACTGATAGTTGAACTCCGCTTTTGAGGCGACTGGTTAGTACACTCATAACAGATCTAAATATTTGTTAAAAGTATATAGTTACCCTCAGTCACAGTACTGTTTGCATGTGTGAAAAGCATTGTGGAAGGCCCCATTTCTGATGCTGAAAAATATAGCAGTGAAGCATGTTAAAAACAGCACAAAGGGTAAGTATATATCTATCTACAGGATAGTCTGCTAGAAGCACCTTGTATAACTGTAGAATTTCTCACACAGGGAATATTAAGTGCTGTGACACAGTAATCCGATTATCAAGGGCTGCAACTGAAACAAACTTGTCCAACCCTTATTTGATTTCCAAATCCATGAGGAAATGTCAGCTGCAGTCTGAGAAAGGGCTTGGTAGCATGTCCAACAAGCTAAAACTTGGATTTACTATTTCACAATGTTTTCTTGAAAACAAAAAAAAGAAAAGATTGGTCTGTGGCACAGCAAGTCAACTTTAAACTCTTCAATGCTCCAAAAAACAATTGTGTAACCTATTTGAAGTAATTTCTTTATTGGGTCTCAATCATGGGATATTGTGTGAGAAAACACATAGCAGTATAGATTACGGGTAAGTGCTTGAATTAACTAATTTCATATGATGTGCTAATATACTTACCATTCATAGGTGGACTAGAGGTCATGATGAATGATGTCAGCTGATTCACTATCAAAGAGGCCAAGAATATAAGAATATGAAACAAGAATGACAAACCCCCTGACGGAATTACTTTTTAAGATTAAGTCTTCTAATAATACTTGGTAAACTTTAATACAGTTTTATCTCCATCGTTAATGACATCACATCGCCCCTATCAGCTGGCTTCCTTTGTCTAACCCTTTCATTGAAATAAACTTTTCTAGCCTCACTTCCACATTAGGATAGAAACCTGTATACGTGTTTTAAGATCAAACAACCTTTAAGAAAAAAACAAATACAGTCTAAATGTTCGGATTTACTAGTCAAATGATTTCCAAACACTTTCACCGTTGCAATCGGATATTGTTCATCACAGCTGTCGTCAGAGCTCACCTACCTGGGCAGTCAACAACGGAGTGCAGCAGCCGTCCGTCAAGTCTGGAACAAAAACGCAACTTTTTCCGAAGTCTAAACTCACTATTATGGTGGATAAAAAAAAGAAACTATGTGAGGTTTCAGACTGAAACTATCTATGACCCTCTCAAGGCGTATGAAACTGAGTTTAAGAGATGCCGTGTGCTTTTCCTTTCAGGCGCTCGTGATTCATGCGCACGCTCTCGATTTTCTACCCTCGATTTCCTACCCTTAGTTTCCTCCCCTTCCCCCCAAACCTAACCGGAGCTTTTGGTTCGTACCAAAGAGAATCTATTAAGATGATAATTCACTCAGTGGTTCAAAAACAACCCGCCCATCTTCCGGCTTGGTGTTAACTCTCACGCATGCGCTCTCCTCCTTGAAGTTTATCGCACACAGAGACAATGTAATGCGGCATTCACCAACGACTTGAAAGTGTTCACGCATTCCAATCTCCAAATGTCATTAATTGTCTGTGAACTTTGGTCACTCCTGATCAGATTCTTCACACTCAACACACACTCATAGTGGGCGATACATCTGAGTTCATTTGCAGCACATGGAAATAGGGTCTGAGTGAGAGCTCTTTACTTTTTGTTCCTCTCTGTTTGTACACTTTATTACCACACATTCACACCCTTCAGCCAAAAAGAGGCAACAAAAACTACTGACACGAGGATTAAATCAGCTACATGATTTATTCATAGAATGTTTGTATACACCATTCATATTTATTTTAGGTCTAAAGGCTTAGTGTTTTCGTCAGTTGTAAATCCATTCAATTTAAAGTAATTATCTAGAAATGTTTAATCATTCAGAAATGTTTAAGTATAAACATGAAACAAAAATCATATTACAATTAGCATTGTTCCCAGCTAGACAATCTTCAGTCTTTCTGCACACTTGATCAACAGATTGGATAGTTTCCATTTTGTGCGTATTAGGCATCAAACAAACTTTCTGCCTACATTAAGGGCTACAAAATAAAATAAAATATATGTTAATTGTTTAGTTTCAGTGTGTTTTTTCAATGTAGGACAAATTATTTTGGAATTGAATAAGACTTACAGTAAATCTTCTATTACTGTAATAAATTGATACATACAGTCAGTGACCATCCTGATGAAATTCCCCAACAATGTAAGGCTATTAGTGTATTTATATATATTTTTTTATCATTGGGCACATAAAATAACTTTAGAAACATTAGAAAGCAATGGGTGGGGTGATGACCAGCTCAAATGCTATAAAATGTCAAAATCACACTGCATTTACATATTGATGCAATTTTTAAATAGTAATTACGATGATACACTTTTATTACACTAGTAAGAAGATGACGTGTTACCTAAAGGTGTATGTACAACTGAATGCATTAAAAGATAAATAAACAAAGAAAAACAACAGCAACAAAGAGTCAATGGATAATGTCATTCACCAGCAAAGCTCTCACATCACAGCTGTGATGAACATTTCAATGCTGCTGTCTCTCCGTGTTTTTTCTCTTGTTCTGCGGATGCCCACTGCCTTCTGTATCTATGGCCAAATCAACACAGGGCATAAACACCTCCGTGAAACTCTCAAATACAGGAACAACAGCATAACAGCATTTTGTAATGTGAGTCATGCGTAAAAAAAAACCCACAAACCTTATATTGAAGTTCATTGCATTTACACCACGGTGCTTTTGGAGTCCAGTGACGTCTGGTTTCCTGCAGGAACATCCTGTATGGCAGACAAAGAAGAGAAAAGGTAATAAGATAGGAGAATCGTGACACAAAGCCATGGTAAATGGATAGGAGAGGCCTGCAGCGCCATGCCTCAACAACAACTAACCTTGTGAGGCAAACTAAGCTCCTTAGTGTCAGAATCAAAGCCAGGAACTTCACCATTCTTCAGTCCATTAGATTGAGGGGGGTCAAGGGCTGCCAGGCTTTCCACGTTTTCCTCTATGTACAGTGGGCTGTTGCCTACTGCGGACAATTGGAGCTCCAAGCTCTCTGAATCATAGGAGTTGTTAAGTTCTGAGCTACTCTCACTTGGAGGGTTCTCGCCCTCTCCTTTATTATCACAAGTGACTGAGTGTTGGTCTGAAGAAGGCTCTGGCTTCGACTCCCCTTCTTCCACGCCCTTTTCTTCCTCCCCTCGATTCCCAACTTCTTCTGACTTCAGCTCATCACCAGTGGTCTCTGTTACAGTGTCTTCCTTGGGAGAGCCAGGTGTGGCCTCTGCAGGAGAACTGGGGGTGTCACTGTGGGTTGATTCTGCATCCACATCTCTAAACTCTGAGGAGGAGCTACCCAGAGGTGAGGATTGTGGGGAGACAGCAAGGGTACTGCTCTCCCTGGACAGAGTTGCATGGCGAGGTTTATCAGGGGACTTGAAACTGAACCTTTGATTGGCAGGCTTAGGACTATAGCTCATGTGAAACTCAGAAAAGCTGGCTTTCCATGACTTAGGGGACATCAGAGATCGTCTCTTCAGAGAGCCATACCTGAAATATTTTGCTAGGTTAATACCAATTCTTATTAATAGTAACATAAAAGCAATTTATTGGTTGGATAAAATGTTTTACAATTGCTTTGGCCCAATTTTCACAACAGAGTTTCTTTCCAACCCTTAGTGCAAAGAGCCAAATTGCCCAAAATCTTAAGACCCAAAATGCTGCAAAATGCAAATAAATCAAATCCAGAACATCAAAGGGAATGCTCACTGTAATTTTAAAAAAAGATCACTACAGCTGAGATTTAAAACCGCTTGCTCATCTAAATAAGAAATAACATTGCATACTCTCATACTGGATAAGAGTTGTTTTTGTTTGTTTGGTGGCATGATTTGATAAACCTTTTGCATTGATTGCATTGCTGATTTTTATTTTGCATGTGACTTGAGCCCCAAATTAGGAGTATTGAATTTAGTATTAAGAGTTTTGCACTTTGAAACTCTTTTTTGAAAATTTAATCAAAGTATAAATCTGAATGACTTTAAAAAATCAAAGCCAAAAAGATGAACGAACCGTTGCCAACCCTTCACAACAAACACCTTGTCTGGATGCTGAGCCTGTAGCTCCTTTATCACATTCTGTAAATCATGGTTGAGCTAAAAAAAAATAGAGGATTAGAGAGGATTAGTTTAAAAGACAACTTGTAAACAATGAATGCTGTGTGAGTGAATTCAGTTGCTAAATCAACATGCAACATACCACGTTCATTTCCTTATGAAAGATGTCTCGTAAATTTGAGATGGCTGAGAAGACTGCCACGTAGCATCCAATACGGCTGCAAGACAAATATCAGAGAAGAGTATTTAAAAAGAATTAATCCAGTTATCCCAAGTAACACATGAAGTGCTATCAGGTCTCTTTGCTGACCTTTCATAGAGAACAGGGAGCTCTTCCTTCAGTTCACTGTTGATGTATTCATAGACACTTTTGGTTGTATTCACTTCTTCCTCTGCCTGCAGAATGGAAAACACCATCGCCATGAGGTTCCTTTGTCATTTTTAATCAAATAAATGTTGAAATACAAAGTGAAAAGAGCTGAATAGAGTCATTTTTTTCTGACCTTGGTTATTTTGACGTCGTCCCTCTTCTTAGCAGTCTGCAGTGCCTCCAGGTGGTGACGGGAGGAGTCATAGTCAACCAGTTTTCTTCCCCTTTTGGAAACTCTCTCCTACAGATTGTAAACGACAGGATCAATAAAGTGTGTGCGCGAGTGTATGTGTGTGTGTGTGTGTGTGTGTGTGTGTGGTTTGCACTCGCCTTACCCTGACATCTGGGAATTGCCCCATGTAGGACTCCATGGTG
>CABFOQ010002579.1:44519-63555 GCA_900660455.1 Gephyroberyx darwinii | reverse complement strand
GGATCTGGATAAAAAAAAAAGTGTGTGTGTGTGTGTGTGTGTGTGTGCGCGAGTGTGTGTGTGTGTGTGTGTGTGTGTGTGTGTGTGTGTGTGTGTGTGTGTGTGGTTTGCACTCGCCTTACCCTGACATCTGGGAATTGCCCCATGTAGGACTCCATGGTGTGTACTGCCTGGTCTAATAGCTTCACCTCATAGTCATTCCACAGGAGATCCTCACCCTTAAGAGAGGCACCAAAAACATTGCATTCATTATTCAAGGAGAAAGAGAGAGAAGACCCATCTGGAAAAGTGTGAATCTTCCTGCTTGTAGAGCAAAACGGTCTAGAGGTGTAGGTGGTGTGGTTTTTCATATCTGACCTCTACGATGGCTCCCAAGTCCTCCTCTGCGACCCAGTCGGTCTCGTAAGCATCATACAGAGACTGGGAGAGGCGTCTTGAAGCGGCACGCATGTCTGCAGGACATGAGCAGAAGCAGAGTGGTTTATTATCTGTACGCTTGCGGCGGGCCGTGTGAGACTGTGGAAGACAGTTTTGCATCTACAAATAACATTCACTAAGAAAAGTCATTTTCACCTCTGACTACACCGAGGTAGACCTTCAGGTCCTTGTATATCCGGTTCCCATCGCTCTGCAAATAGACAGAGGCTTGTGTTATCATCAGTCGTCGGATTTATGATGATATTATGGTGATAGTTTTAGTTTAGAGTACTGTCAACGGTTTATCACAGTATTTACACATGCACGTTAAAACATGTTGCTGCAGGATAACATGCACATTTATTGGAGCGCTTATAATGCACGATACAATACGATAACAATGCAAACATCATTACCAGTATAGGACAAGAATTTCATTACTGGTAATGATGTTTGCATTGTTATCTAGTACTTGACAATAAACTTGAAACCTGAGCTTACCTGCTGATCATTCAACTTTTTGAGACAATGGTCAAATTGTTCATCTCTGGTCTCCACAGTCTTTCCCAGCCTCTGCAACACCTGTACAACAAGCACACATGTCAAAGCAACGCAGAGAAATTAGGGGATAATATTTCTTGTTCCTCTGCTTCAGGATAACAGAATACGATGATACCTTTTCCTTGCTTCTACTCAGTTTCCTTTGGAGTGTTTTAGCAAAGACCCCAGTGTTGCCTTTTGGACTATTACCCTCTGCCATATTTTTCTCTTCTCTTGTGCGTGTTGTTTCTGTGTTTATACCTGAGATGAAGGGATATAGAAGAATCTGTGACAACAGCATTATCTAACATCATGTTGACATATAGTTCTGCAGGATTTAGAGAAGAAATGTATTTTGGCAGATGCATGCTCGAGGTCATTTGATATTTTCTTGTATTTGATTGGATTTGGAAAATTAGTCCAGTTTCATCATAAGCAAGTACATCAATTCCCTGTTATTCAGAGCTTCCCAAACTTTTTCATGTCACAGACCCCAAAAAGACACACATTAGACCACATTTAGTTAGTTTATCCTAAGGAATCATATCTGAGTTTTGCTGTTAGATGTGAGCTGGGGATATTTGCTGCGGGAGCCCTGGAACTCTCTCAAGGGCACCTGGGGGTTCCTGGACCCCAGTTTGGGAACCGCTGGTCGAAATGGCTTTTAAGACTACAACACCCAGAGTTCCCGGAAGTCGGGCCCCTCCTACTACTCCTACTACTCCTCGACTGAACTTTACCCAGTGTTTTATTTCTTGAGGGACAAAGGGGAGGGCCAATGACAGAATACCAGACTCATTCGTTGCTGGACATGATTATGGGAAGCACTTTGGCTAAATGTGCGATCACCGACCTGGGGATCCAATGGGCTGGCTGGGCCATAGCGGCTGCTTGTAAAACCGAGAAGTTCTATGATTTGGCAGGTAATGAGGTTTAATACGGTTTACGGCACGAGCTGGACCGTTTTGTAACTTACTTACTTATGCAATACATCTTCTGGGTCTAAACGCATTTATGCAAAAAACGTTTCCAATACGTACTGAAACCACGATTAGCAGTAGGACCTTTAATTGTATGTTTCTAATGAAATGTTTGCTTAAGAGTGATCGTTACAAAGCCTCTGTTATCTAAAACAGCTTTGCTGTTGTGAAACAGTCCAAGAGCTCCTCCTCCATCTTAAGCAGTAGCGTAGTGGATTAGATCAGTTGAGCCTCAGGAGCAGACTGGCTCTGTCAGATCTGTGAGTGTGATGGTCACACTGTCACACTGTTAGGTGAGCAATAATGCACCTTTGTTACACGGAATTACACTGGTGACCCACGGTTCAAGTGTTCATTTGGGTAGTTGTGGATGACTTTGATCAATGAGAATTGATCAAATTATTTTTTTTAATCTTATCAACCTAGATTTATTTGATTGTATCCTCACTTTTTTTATTTTTATCATTTAGACTATTTCACTCAGTGAACATTAATCAGATAATTGCTATGACAGGTGTGCAACTTTAGAACTCAAAATACACATCAGTAAATTGCAGATTTCTGAATGAATTAAACCTTAAATATTGCATTATAGGACCAGGTGTAATTACAATCAACCGATGAATCAAGTCATTCGTTATCATGCCATGCAGAACTTTGCATCTTACCTGTAGACACCAATGATTTCTTTTCAATTTGTCAAATGAATCACCTTGACAGTTGTTTTACCCGTCCTCTTCTGATTCTCCACTGTGCTTTGTGCTCCTGAATATTTCACCCTTGAACTTTGGAACCAGTTGTCTGCAGTTTCCTGGGTAAAAGATTTATCTGAACACGCCTTACTCTGCAACAAGATTGATAGTCGTAGATAGAGCCATGCACCAATGCCCTTGCCCAAAGAGACGTATGCAAAACCCTGCGTCTGAGTTGGTCTCTCCTGTTTTTTAGGATCCGGTACATTTATACTACTTGCCCACCTGAGTCGTATTTGGGGAGGGGCTGGCCATGTTCGACAGAATGTGCAGACTGGGTTGGTGACAGCATGGGGACTCAGGTAAACAAGGCAGAATTGACCCCATCCCAGTGTGACACACTAACTAACATCCCTGCACAATACAATATAACAACAATCAGTCAGCAAACAGTCTTCTAATATATTTGTCTGTTGCATTAAAATGCACCGAGTCTTGTGTCTTAGATATGGAGGGCCCGTGGCTAGGTCAGTGTTGAGGAAATGAATGTGAGTTAATGAATAATACCCTGGTTAGTGTGAACGGAGAGCAGTAACCATGTTCTTTTTGCAGGCTGGGAACTTTCCTCTTTATGCGGATCTTGAAGGACGGCCAGGATCGCAGGTTCAACAATGTCAGAGACAGCCCAGGGACTTTCTTTGTGTATTGGAGTATTCAAGGTATTTGGAAGTGTTGTAACTGCCTTCCTTGCTGAGCTACTCATTACCATAGTCCTTGACCAACTCAGCGCATTTTGAAGGGAGGGACCCCTGTATAAATCACTGTCTAGTTTCTGGCTCTTTTTATGCATTTATTCTAGGTAGGATTATCTCACCGCTGCCTTTGTCAGAGTTACGTTTGCTGCAGTTTGAGCGGTATACGTGGAAGAAGTATCAAGGCCAGGCTAGTTGAATGATTCATTTATTCCCTGTTTCTCTCAGCTGTGTGGATATTTATGACCCTGCTGCCCACCCTCATGCTGAACAGTGAGAAGCGAGATGTACCTCTGGGTACACGGGACTACATTGGATGGGGTATATGGGGCCTCGGCTTTGCTACTGAGGCAATTGCTGACCAGCAGAAATGGCTTTTCAAACGTGACCCAGATAATGCTGTAAGTTATCCCACCTCATGATATGCTATCCCAAACTGGACTGAGGGCAGTATGCTGTAAGGAATTAGGGCATCAAATCCCTGTTTCAGTAACTATAAAAACTGAGGATTTTGGATTTTCAGATATTACCAAAATGTATTTTACCCCTCCAGGGAAAGTTCATCCAGTGTGGATTATGGGCCTACAGCAGACACCCAAACTACTTAGGAGAGATCTTGCAGTGGTCAGGTCTCTGGCTCTCAGCCTCATCGGTGATGCAGGGTCCCCAGTACCTGAGTGTGGTGTCACCTCTCTTTGTCTGGTTCCTGCTACGTCATGTCAGCGGCATCCCCATCCTGGAGAAGCAGGCTATGAAGAAGTGGGGATCCGACCCAGCCTTCCAGGACTACATTAAGAACACTCCTCTTCTCTGGCCATGCCCTAAATGTTGATGTCAAATGTCTCAGCTCTGACAGAACAGGATATTTTCTGAACGGGACCATGTGGACCCAAAATACCAGTGATAAGCTGATCTGAACATACTACTTTACCAGTATTTGCCTTGTACACAGAAGGTGCACATGTGTCACACATTCAGACTTGAAAAAGCTTTACTCTTTCACGATCACAATGTTTTGATGATAGTATAAAAAAAAATTCAAAGTGAACTTGAAGTTTGTCATAACTATTTCTAACAGGCTGTGTAAGATATTTGTTTTATCATAAATGTCCATTAAGTGCATTGGATATGATGGAATATTTGTCTTTCCCGCAAACTAAACAGAAAAACCCTTACTTCCACTTTTTAATAATCTCTAGCTGAAATTCACTGACTCAGACATACCAAAACGAGGAGCTGATATTTACATCAGGTTTGAGGAGGGTAAAGAACGTACAAATGAATGCATGTAGTGCTGAGGCCAAAGTAAAACTAACCACCACAGAAGGTTTAAGCGTCAACCATCTGCATTTCAAAAGATCCCTTTTTTGCTCTTCAGCACACAACGGTTTGAAGAGCCAGATGGTTAGTCAGGCTACCAGGCAACAGCACTGAGTGGAAAGCAACCAAAGCAATCAACAAAAGACACCTCAGACATTTTTGTAAAGGTTAAAAATGTATTTTACAAATTCCATGAATCATATAGATGATGCATTCATGTACAAAACAGGTTCTAATAGTTAAATCAACAATGTCACAACTTGTGAACAGGATAATGCACAGGATTGCCACAATCAACCTCCACTACACAAAGCAATCAACAGTCCTTCTAGCAGACGTGACAAAATTAAGATCGCAGGCTGTGACATTAACCAGTGAACACTGTTCCTTAGGACCACTTGTAGTGTAGGATAGAGAACACTCACTATGAAAAATAAGTGACATTATTTTCTCCCCCTTCGATGAGATCCACAAATAACACCACACCCAATCATGCTTGCATAGATGATTACCTAGATGATCTAGCTGATGGAGGAGGTACACCTTGAGGTCACATTGCCAAACTTGAGCTACAAAAAGATTGCAGTTCAGCAACTAGACATACATGAAAAGAGAATGAATTTGTGATCAAAAATTGACAGTACACTTCACCAGGGGATGAAGACAATCGAAATGGTATAGATCAGTACATTTGTTATAGATCAGATTGCATACAAACACAAAAAAACATCAAAACTAAAAGACTGGCTGTAGCTAAGGTCAAGAATGAAATGCTTAAGAGTCAACTCTTCAACTTCTGAGTGATACATGAGTTGAAAAGCTGTCAAATGAAATCGTAAGTAACTTTGTAAGCATGTCACTTTAAAGTTGTGCACATATTTATAACCTATGCTCAAATTTCTTAGTAATACAGTGTCATGTGTTATGATGTTAATAAGAATGCCTCACATGACAATATTAGCAAATGCCTCAACTCTAAAGACACTGGTAAGTGTGCAGATTAAATATCTACCACTTGATTAGAAAAACAATGCTCTTACAAACACTTAAAAACATCAAAATATAAATCTCACCATTGTGGAATATTAAAACAAATGTTAAGTATAAAGAGGAAGACTAAAATGGAGGTGTTTATGGCTATTATGGAAGCAGTACCATGTTTTATGGAATATAAAAGGTTAACATTTATGTGGATAAAGAAGCCGGAGCGCTCCGAGCTGCTTTGGATTAGTGGAGGAGCGGCGATGCAAAGAAGTTTCCTTGGCGAGAAAATCCCACTGCTGATTTGGTCTTGCTCCCAAACCTGCAATACAGAGTGCACATAATGACACTTAATCAAATTAAAAGTAAGTCCATAAAAATGAGTTACAATGAACAATATTTAGGCATTATGTGATATATTAACTCTTGTGAAGGACTTTGGCTGGAGTCAGCCATATTCTGAATCTGATATTTCAGGAAAAAGTAACTTGGATATACTTAATAGTCATTTGAGTCAGCACTATGCAACAGTCCTGCTGGAGCCTAGTAATCATTAGATCAACGACTCAAACAGAGCGTGCAAGCCGGTAGAGACCAGTGTGTTCACCTGGGTGTCAGGGAGGACTTCATGCGTTGAGACAGGGAGCTGGAGGAGGGGGTTTTGCTCAGCTGGTGCTCCGGAGTAGTCAGAGGTCCCAGTATGCTCACTGCAATAAAGCACACACTCACCATTACAATACCATCTCACACCCCCATGAAACCTCTCAGGTTCAATCAGTGTAGGATTGATTGTGCCCAGTGTCATAAAATCATTTGGTGAACAACAGATTGCGGTGTGCAGATACCACCCAATCAGTTTTGTGGCCCCTTACTTTTCCTATCAGGGGTGGCATAGCAGTTTGCATTCTCAATGATCATGTGATTCAAGTTGGATTGCCCGTTCTCTACCAGCATGAACTGGCTCCAGTACTCCACGGGCAGAGCCAGCAGACGCTCCACAACCTGGAAAGAACGATATTAATGAAAATACACTCAAAGGGAATTTCCGCCAGCAGAGAGCCAAGCTAGTAGTGAAGCCTGCTTGGGCTAGAGCTTAAGACAGAGAAGAATGACTAGGAACCAAAGCATGACACTGTGACGATTCTGTGAATTGTAATACTCGAGCTGTTTTGGTGGTCTTTCTGTAGTGGCAGTTCAGTCTCACCATAAGCTGGGGCTACTTGATTATGGCTAAAATGGCGGTCCTGATTATTTTGCTAGATATTGTGATCACGATTATTGATTTTAATTATCTGGGGAACGCAATTATTTTACGACACTGCATCTTACGTCTGGTTGTTGACTAGTTTCAGTTACAGTGGGCAAGTGAAATTAAATTACATTTTTCTATATGGGTGAATTCTACAATAATTTATGGTGGAAACCAAAACCGTGACATACAATTACACAGGGTTAATTGTGCAGCCCTACCTTAGGCTGTCGTTTGGTATCCTGTAGGATCATCATAGGTTCAGGGTTGGGAACTGAATGACCCACAATGGTCGGGCCGAACACCCGAGCCAGGTTGCTGATATCCATCTTGGTGTCCCCACTCTGAGCAACTCTGAAAGATTTTGTCACATTCAATTACATCTCTTTGATAGAGATGAAGTCAAGCATCACCCAATTAAAATTGTTCTGTTGTTAAATAAGTTAAAGTTCCCTGATAATCAAACATTATAAAATTCAGGAAGAAAAATAGTTGAAAATATGTTGAAATTCACATTTCAGTAATTGAAATTATAAAACGTAACACAAAATTGATACAACAGATCACTGCGTGAAAATCAACAACAAATAAATATCCTAATAAATACAATATATAAAAGTGAAAGAAGTCAAAACAAGGTGAACACTTTCTAACCAGCTGCCTCCTGACATGCATAGCCACATGAGCGTTGATAGAAACCAGATGACTACATTAATATTATATCGAACACAGAATGGCCACGAACCTCTGGAGGTGAATGGCTAAGAAAGCCAGTGTGTCCCTATTGGCCTGTGGCAGGTCACTGATGGTTTGGTACATTAGAGCAATGCTATTGTCGTCATCTGCAATCTCTGAGGGAAAACAAAAGAAACAGTTTGTCAGTAGAGAGCAAGAAATGAATTGTGTTGATTTATTACAAGCAACAAGAGTTGGAAACTAAATGTATCGGAGTCAAATAAGTAAATGCCAAAACGCTAACAAGCTGAAAGATCAATCTCACTCAGTTTTTCTGTACTGATCAAGAAAAGTTGCAAAAAGGAACACTCATGGAAGCAGTTAAGAATTCAGTGTGTGAAGTTCAAGTTATATCATCAATTTCTTATTTGTGTGCTTGTAGCTTTACTTTGTAGCCCCACCATGGGAAATATAACCACATCACTGAAACACCCATCAAATACATTGACCAAAATATCCAATAATGTTATTAACAGAAGGCTATGACCAAAAGTTGGATGCACTTAAAGTGTTATGCTGCCGCATTTGTTACCACCATAGTGTTACACACACACACACACCTGCTGCGTCCATGAAGGTGCGGTTGAGGCGGAAGGTGAGAAGGGGCTCCTTGAGGTTCCTCAGGAAGTCCTTGAGGAGGCCAGTGATGGCGTGGATGTCGTCCACCTTGCTGAGCAGAGGAACAGTCTTCCCACGCAGGAACTTCTCCTTCAGCTCCTTCACTGTGCGCTCAGCACCAGACAGACGGTACAGTCCCGTCTAAGAGCAAACGTATGCATTATTCGTCTCAGATTATCCTTGGCTTAGTTTTCTTTCTTTAAGTCCCACACCTCTGGAACCACATGCGCACCTTTACCTAAGATCAAATCCCACCAGGATTTTCTCTCCTGTGCCTCCCCTGCTCTGTTTCTCATGCGTAAAGTTTCAAATCTTTCTATTCGACATCACGGATAACACCTCAGGCTATACTGTCCTCCACATTTCAGTGCAATATGAAGACAGGATGGAAATACACCACTCACCTCATGCAGCCCCCTTTGCTCAATCTCATTGACACAGTGGACCACCAGAGGGGGAATCATGGGTGACGTGACTGAGACATAGTCTGCAAGTGTGCCCTGATACAAACAAATGAGAAATGGGGGGGGAGACTGACATCACTGAAATATAGATATAAAAAGGAAATAAACAATATAGTGTACCTGAACATTCACATGAATCAACAAACGTGCTTCCTCATACCTCCCCAATTTTTACAGGTGTGCCGCCCATGTTTGGGATGCATGGCAGGGGGCAGCGCTCACGGCACTCGGGGTGCGTGACCACTCTGCAGTCACGGCACTTCAGCGAGATCTTCCCAAACTTGATCCTCTTGCCACAGGGCACGCAGGATTCTGGCTTAATGACCTGAGACAGAAACAAGACTTAGTAAAGCTAGTGGGTCTACAGATGGAAACATACAAGGTTTCAGTGAAACCCGGGCACATAAGCTCTTTGATCAACTTTAACGTTATGAGACAAAAAGACTGGTAGTGGTTTCACTTGTGTGCACAGTAAAAGTAAGTACAGTGTTTGTCTTAGTTCACTCCAGTGCTGGTAAATGCTTTAAAACACTGTTTAATGGACAGTAAAAACTCACGTTGCATCATCACAAAAGCACTGTAGCACAAATACATACCACAAAGAGGTGAAACCACTTCTAAATCACACAACGTGCTGATCAAAGAGTTTATTTGCCAAAATGTTGTGCATTGGTTAAAGCTCACAGTCAACTGCCCCATAGCTTGTAAGATTTCACGCACCAAAAATAAAGGCATTGCTTTCCTACTCTGATTAATTTACTCTGCAACTCAATCTTTGTGGCATTCTTACGGTTTTGGAGACAAACTCGTGAAGGCGGATGGCCCCGTTGCCCTGCGGAGTCTTGGGCTCAACTCTTATCTCTCTCTCAGGTCTGCTAGGCTGTTTGAAGACATCTTCAGACTTGACAGATTCAGAGTCCCACTCCATGGCAGCTGAACGAGGGGAGATAGAAGATAAGTAACAGCTTGGGAGTATGACATACCAATACCATTCTGCAGTCATGCGAAAATGTATTCTTGAATTAGTGCTGCGATTCAGATTCAAGACGTCAGTATAACAGAAATACAATCTGAACGTGATTTTTTTCTGTATGAATAAAATCCAGACCAGTCTATTTAAGGATAAATATTGGAGCATTAAAGAGCTGTTTTGGTGGAGCTATGAGGTCTATATTGAAGCAACAGAAATCTAACCAGTCTTTCTCCTGCTGCGAGTCCAGTAGGGAACCGACTCAATAGTAGAAACCGCCTCAACGGGTCCTCCATTTGCAGGTACTGTCACTGTGGTCTTGGCCACAAGGGACTCATTTACCTGTTACAAACAAAAACAATGAGTCGGGGAAGCCATAAACTATGCTAACACATTTCTTTGAGAGAGTGACAATATTTACCCTCTCTGAATTTCTGCCTGTTGATCGAGACCTTTTGGAGGCAACTGGAGGACCATCGACATGATTTCTAGAGGAGCGCTGAAATCAAAGAGATCAAACATCTTATACCTCCAGTAAACGTGAGGGAAGACTTGGAAACAAGAATTTTTGGGGAGACATTTTGCACAATTGGTTTACAAACCCTCTTTTCTCGTCTCTTGAGCCGCACAGTCTTCACAACAGAGGAGTCCCAATCCTGCAACAGATGAAAAGCGACCAGAATCAGCTTTAAAATTGTATTGCACACCTCTTAAGAATTGAATGGAAGTTTTTCTCACTCGTGTTCTTGCTGAATAAGAACAACTTACAAGAGAGTCATCCGTTTTATCGTAGCTGATGTCTGACAAGATGGAGGCGGACTCATCTATGGTTGTCAGTCTATGAAGGCATAGCAGAAAATATGGGTTAGGCCACTCACTCAGTATTGTATTATATAAAAGACTCAAACCACAGATAATATAATGGACATGGCACTGACAAGGCAGGCTTCAAAGCCAGAAGCCTTCCAGGGCTTGCTTAGAGACAAGAACTATAAAACTACATATAAGCGTGTATGGACTACTTACTTTCGGCTGGTGTTCATGTTTGGTGGTGCTTGAGAGCGCGCGTTGAGGAAGGCCAGAGCTGAGCGCTGCTCCTCATTCAGCTGGATGCTGTTAGTAGATCCCTCACTGATCAGGAGCTCCCTGATCAACTGGATTTGACGGTCCTGTATGATAGAAAAGCAAACAGAGGGCAAATGAGAAATCACTGGATATGGGTGAAACAACAGGGAAGACTGTAGCAAGTAATGTCAGCAAACAAGATTCAGCACTTTATCCAACATACCAGCTTCTCACAGTCAGCCTCAGCCTTCTGGCGCCGCCGGATCTCCACGTCCACTTGATTACGGGCATGCTTGAGTTTGACCTCCAAGGCTCCCCTCTCAGTCTCTGTTTTGGCAAGGCTCTCCTTGCAAGACCCCAGTTCCTGCTCAGTCCTAAACCATTTCCGACGGCAGTCATCAAAGTTAAGTGCCATCTGAATGAACTCTGGAAAAGAGGATGCACATAAAAATGTGACAGGCATCTTTACAGGGACCTGTGGTATAAGTCTCAATGTAAGATGGCTAGGAGAAGTTAAACAAAAGGACAATAAACTACTCACGGGGCTCAATGTTCTCATTGAGGAAGTCAATTTGTGACCTCAGCTTATCAAATAAGCTGTGCAGGTTCAGTACAGCTGTCTCCATGGTAGTCTGCAAGATTAAAAGTCCCTTTAAAAGATCAATAAATTAACTAACTCTAGCTCTTGGGATAACAGGGTTATAGAGTAACATAGATTAACGTAAGACTGCTGCTTGGTTGCTTTGTTAACTTAAAGCAGCTGGCAAGGCAAGGGCAAATGTGTCCTGTGTGTTTTCGATAATAGCCGTTAACAAATGAATGGTAATACCAACAGTGCAAGAGTGCACAACAGTGCACATCAATGAATCTGCTCGTTTTCTTAGCGGTCCATGTGAACAACTCTCCCAGGAAATGCACACGCCTCGTAACGTGCCTGTGCGATTCAAAAAAATACACAACGACATACACTTTTATCCCTAGCGTAACGCCAGTTAATATGAGCTACCTACCGTTTTAGCTCTGGAGAAATTGAGTCTCTGTTGAGTAAAAATAATATTCGGTGTTAACACGGGGTGTTAATGTCCTCTGACTTTTTTATATCACCAGCTTGTTGTTCTTTTGTCCGCATCGTCCGCTATCCTCCCACAGCCTGGGCGTCACGTTCGAGCGCGTTGCATTTCAAATTTGCCCGCTAGCCAATGAATGAAGAAGAACGTTAAAGAAATAGGACTTCCGGGTACGACTTTCAAAATTCGCTCGCTGCACCACTGTCAAGCCACCTTATTTAAAAAGCTAACGTTAGGACACAGGAAAAACGAATGTGGAAACCAAGTAAAAACATAGTGTTAGCACACAGTAAAGAAACAGAGAGAGAAACAGAGAGAAAACCCAAACAGGGTCAAAAATAAAAATATGACTTCCGGTCTTAACTTTCAAAATAAAACCCTTGCACAAAAACCATGCATAATTGATTAGATTCATCAGTGATCATCATAGCAAACCTATGTTTATGAGGTGAGTTAATATGGCGACAGCGTAGCCTAGCGGGTGGTCAGGGAGTCCATTCCGTAAGGGGAAGACTCGATGTCCTAACAAGCAAGACCATAAACTCATTGTAAGTCGCCTTGGATAAGAGTGTCAGTTACATGCCTAAATTATAGTGTATTGAATATCATATCACATTGGACTTGATTGTATAATACTACATATGCGATATTAATGCAATTAATAGGCTATATTTTATATCAGTGTATATTCACTGATAGTATTTGGCTATTAAATGTTACTAGATGTTATTTATAAACTAAATTAAGCTGTTAATGATTTTCTGAATGTTTTACTGCCTTTTTATGTGCTCCATGTTGACTGTTTAAAGGAATGCTGAAGCAGCTGAAGTTGCCTGGTATTTAACACCGTGTCTTGATTAATTTCTGAGCTAATCAATAGGCTAGGTTATGGATTGGAAAGAGGCGTGTTTCTGAACGAGATAGTCACAAGCATGGACACACACACACTACACACACAGTGTGTGTGTGTGTGTGTGTGTGTGTGTGAGAGAGAGAGAGAGAGAGAGAGATCACTAGCCTACTAGTGACAAACTTGCAAGAAGCGGAGCATGCAGAACAAGCGTAGAAAGACAACAGTGCAGTTGCTGAACCGGTTTTAACCTTACAGAATAAGCGGAGCTTGTTGCGGATTGCAATGATTGCCACAACCCAACAAAACATGACCACGGACCTGGTATGTATTTTTATTCTTATTATTATACACTCTTTATTTTATTAAATTTCTCTTTACATTCCAAGTCCACGCCGGTTGGGTTTTTATAGAGCAGGTGTGTGCGTACGTGTGTGTGCGCGCGCGTGTATGTGGCGCCTGCCCTGCCGAGGGAGATTCAGTAAATTCTATAATGTGAATTCCTCATATATGCACACGGTATGATGATCATCGATCAGCGCGTGTGGTTTAGCCTTTTGTGGCCCCTAAGACTTTTCCGTCAATATCAATCTCCTGGACTGGCGTGAGTTTGTGCACTGCGGTGCTGGCTGGTGTAGTAACTCGGCGGTCATCCCTCTCACTCTTCACCTGTCCCTTTGTCCCATTGACTTTTTTCTTTTTCTTTTCACGTTATCTGTATCATCAAGAATCCTCTTTTTTTACAATCCCATATTCACACATTAGAAATGGCCCCATGCATGCCCCCATCAGTCTTATGCTTCGACGTGCACGGTGACAAAGGGGCTCAAAACTAATGCCTGCACTGTATGATTGATTATCCCGCTGCCGTATAGGTGTATTGTCAATGAGCAATGACCACGAGCCACCACCACCTATTTCTTGGTTACACTCATCACACTCTTCATTGATGCTGATATGATATAGTCATGTATCTGCATTGTTTAAGAAATTATTTAACACATTGTTTTTGATTTTATAGTAATATTTTGTAATAACAGCGCCAAAGTGGTTTTGACACTTCGTGTTTGTATCTTAGCTTGCCATGTAGAGCTCATCTCTGATTCTATGACAGCTCTAATTTGTGGACATAAAATATAATGTAATGCAGAATGTTACATGGTGACTATAGTTATAGCTAGATTTTACCTAAGATTCATTGATGATTTCTATGATTAAAAATAACTTTAATTTATGTGGCACAGTTATTAATGTATTTGTATAATTTTATTGCTAGCAAATGTCAAAGTAGCAGATCAGTTAGCCACGCTTCAGGTTTTATGTTTTCATTTGGATGGCATTTCTGGACAAGCACAGGTCGAAACCCTGATGCATGACTTATATCTATGCATTGTTTCCCTCACACAAATAGTCTTAAATAAAACTTTCTCACACTGATGAGTCAGCAGTTGCCTTGAGATTAGTTATTGTGGTAGTTATCTCCATTTTCAGTGCATTGCAACAATTTAAAATCTCACCAAACGACCCAATCAGCATATTTCACCAAACCATCACCTTTACTGGGACAGGCTTTCAGAGATCATTCAGCTCACAGCCGCCCTGAGAAAATGGACTGACAATAAATATATATATTGTTTAAAAAGGTCCATGGGTATTTTTTGTAATGTAATACATAATATGATAGGGCATGTTTGAGTGATGTTTGAAATAATGTGTCACATTAACCCTCAATTTTACTCACATGCTGATGTGATGAGATGTAGTGTAGATGGAATTATCTGAAGCAGAATTCCGATTATCCTGCTGCTTTATTGTCCCAGCAACATAAAGCTGTGTGGCTTACCTGCAAATGTCACACCATCTTATGCCCCAGTCTACAATCAATACCCTTTACACAGCCGAGAAGTTAATGAGCCAAACCACATTTGCTCATTTTCAGTGAGGGCTTTTTTGTTTAATTGTGTTACTAATTGTTGCATCTTTCTTGGTAGATGAGTAGATGCAGTGGACTAAGGGCTATTATGGGTTGATCCTTATCAGTTGTGTTTGTTTTAGGAATCTAACATTATAACATTATGCACATCATGATAAGATAGTTACAACATGCACTGCAAAGCAAAACATTTATTGTGATACCAATTATGTCCATAACTCAATATCACTAACAAAGCAATATTACAATTTCATGCCAGAGTAACATATTTTGTTTCATTTAATCCCCCTCATTAAGTTAGATATATAAATAAATAACAAAATAAATAACATAGGCTTGTTATATTGTGACAATATGATATTGTGAATTCGTATTATGTACAGTGTATCGTATTGTTTGCTGAGCTTATTGCTATACCAATAGTTTGTTTGTTTTTGTATGTGTAGAATGTTGTCCCACTGTTAGATTAACTGTGTGGCATGTTGTCCATAGCTCTCCCGCATGCATGTCACTGACATTGCCTGCTTCGCAAGGCAGAAACTCGACCACTGTGAGATGCTGGACTTATTGAGGAAAAGCTTCCTTATAGGCTACCAGACCCTTTTGTACAATGATTTTTTAATGCATGATGGGAGGCATGAAAAGAATAAGACAGTAGGGCTGCCTTGCAGCTGAGCAGGCTAAAGCGGTGGGTCTTTCATTTGACTAAGGCTTGTGCTGCATTGTCTGGCGTTAGCCTTGAAGGCAATCTGCCCACTTAGTCCCATATGATGTCTGTACCACCTACTGCCTTTTTTAAGATAAGGAACACAAGAAAGGGAGAAATGGTGGCACAGTAAGAAGAAGCACAGCAATTCTTAGGGATGTGATTAAAGATAGCCTAGATATAAATCAATAGCTGTAGTATCTCATTTACTTCAGCAGGTTGGTTACAATCTATTCAAACCAAGCTGAAGTTGCAATCTGCTTTAATGATAACCTCCATTTTAAATGAGGCACAGAGCGATATTCAAGGGTTACTTGCTAATCGGCAGCTCTCACTTGTGAGAAATGTCAATGAATCATTAAAAATGAGGTTTATAGGCTATATTGGAGGCTCTATGTACCTGCCAATAGTTAGTTTGTTGTTATTTTACTGATACCTCTGCCAGTGTCATGTGTGCAGTAAATATCATTGCCTGATGTTAAAAGGGGGTTTAGAGGTATGCAAATCAAGAATCAGTATCCCTTAACAGTATGGCTTCATTGGTTCTCTGGTTCGTCTCGGAGTGATTTATTGGGGGATTCTCTTTGCCTCAAAAACAGAGAAAATGGACTTAAGGAGGTCTCCTGAGCCTAATTTATGAATTCTTAGCACCTCCTAGATTCTCCACAACCTAGTTGAGGTGCATTGTGTGTAGATTGAGTAATTGCATTTGGTGTGGCTTACTTTCGTGTGTAAACTTAATCAATACAATTAGAGGTGTTTGATTTTGTTTTGTTTTGCTTTGCTTTAAAACAGGATCTAGTTAGCTGAAATCTGTTTGTGTTGGATTTGAAAAACAGCTCCAGTCAGATAAGTACTGGTCGAGTTTCCCAGCTGAAATGGTAGAAAGGTCACAATAGGTCTTGGTACTTCACAAGGACATGTCATACTTTGCAAGAAACAGTGATCTCGATTGGTCTGTCTGTCTAAAAGTCCCCTTTACAGGCTGCAATCCTAGTATTAATTGTTTCCCTCTGGACCTTGTTCAACTGCACACCTTATCGATTCTCTCATTTGGTTGAGTGAAATTCCCCCAGCTCTGCTGGCAAAGGAAGGAGCTCTATTTTCTCTAATGCAATTTAGCATGGTTTGCCAAAATCCCTCTCAAGGGGATTCCTTCAAGAGAGAGTTATCCATAAACATAAGAGCTTTGATTTGCACTGCATCTCTTTCTGTTTGACTGACACCTCATCAAGATTTCTTCTTCAGCTTCTAGGGGATCAAGCAGGTTGGATGGGATAGATGGCTTACCGAGAAGATCTATGTTTGATTCATTTTTTATCTGGCTCAGCAGAAAACCTGCTATGAGATACATTCGCTTGTCCATCAGGTTGCTGACTGTGACAAGCCTGGTCTGTCACACAGCCCAATTCTTCATCTCTTCACCTGTGCCAGCAGTTCGTGCTGCATTATATCCCACATGCAATGTGACCAGCAGCCAGCCAGTGGTGGCAGCTCTCCCTGTATTCACACTGGGGATTCTGCTCCTCATATCTGTGCCTCATTTGCAAGTGTGACAAAACTCCTCATTCACTCAATGCAGGATTCTCCCTCACCCTATCTTACAACGATGCAACCTTAATTGGAAGTGCAGTCTAATGTCTGGGCTCAGGGGAAGAATGGGAGCTGTGCATCCCGTTAGGGGGGATGTTTCAGCTCTCATGTTGCACACAGTAATTAGAGGGAAGACTTGGAAATGAAAACACTGTCTGTGGTGGAAGGCAGCCGAGCAGAGGAATTCCATTTAAAGTGTCCCTGCCTGATATGGGCTCCGTGAGGTCTGGGAATTGCTATCTGTCAACGTGATATGTGTTATGCTATTGCGATTCTTAGACAATTGAAATTCTATATAGCAAATTTGTGTGAAAGAGGGTCTTCATTGGATTTTACCATTGGAAACACTTTCAAATATTGAATCATAAATATACGTAGAAGTTGTTTGGTTAGGGCCACTAGCAGCTGTCTCTCAACACACTTTGTTTCACTTTCAGAAATAAATGTTCTTCAAAGTTAAAATATACTGAAAATGTAGAAGATACAATATATTATTCAAAGTATTACGATGTATTGACTGCACAGCATTCCCCAGTCTCCATCTTACATAACTTTATCAGATGGAAAGATGAAGCAGAGAGATTTTGCGCCGAGAGGGCAAGAGAATGAGATGAAACACAGTGTTATAAAGGACAGTAGATACAGAGAGCCCCACACATCAATCGCCTACCCAGCTCCGGCCTGCAATGGGAGTTGAAACATCACTTAAAAGATGTCCCTGCTGGTGCAACTGGTAGTGGTTTTAATTTGAACACGTTATGATACTGCAGCCAAGAAGATCTATTAAAGATGAGACCTTGGCAGGAGTCCCGTGTTGGCGACCAGTCAAGATATAGCAGAGTTCTTGTCTGTCTTGCCTCCAGCATCTCAGGTTGAAAGTAAACCCACAGTGAAAAGGTTCTCAAACAAATTCTCACACTGATAAAAATGGTGTATTGAGCATTATTTCTGAACAAAATAAATGGCACATGAAGCTATAAAAAGAGGTGAGAAAATGTGTGTGTATCCCACTATTTCTGGCTCAAGTGTAATTTCTCATTCTGAATAGTTTTTTTTTTTTAATATTTTGACTCAAGTGTCAAACTACAGTCATGTTTTCAACTCTGTTTAATATATACAATCAAGGCTGGGAGCTATAAGTCATTTGGTGCAGGACAGTGTTGGAGTGTGTGTGTTTGTGTGTGTTTGGGGCAGCTGGTATCGCACAGGGAGTGTGACCAGTGCCAGTACCTCCCATCTCCAAGGCCTAGAGGAAGGTGATAGGGACAGGCGAGGCTGTGAGGGTTAAGCCAAGGGGTGGGCGGCCATAATGAAGGCTGAGCTTTATGGCCGTTCTGTGATTGAACTCTCACACTCCAGTGGGCATGCGGCTCCAGCAATGCCAACCGCTCATTATGAGGGAGTGGAGCGCAGCATGGCAACGGCACACAGTTGTGTTTAATTGTGACTGATACTGTCGCAACCTCATTCCATCAGTTCCCCGTGATCGCGTTAGGAGAAGATGTAAGGAGTACAGCCTTAACTTGGAGCTTTCTTCTCCTGGTAACTAGCTTAGATACTCTGAGTTTAATTCACGATATAGTTATTTATTCCCATCTGCTTTTGCTTATCTTTATCGACTCATCAAGAACCAGGTATGTCTTTACAGATAAACAATGGCTTTTTCTTTACAGCACATTTTTAGGCACATTTCATGATCATTTTGTCTGCCCCCCTCCTCTTCAGCATTACCACATGGGCCATTAGTAATGTAACAGGTGAAATGAGGCAACTGTGGAGAGAAATTATGATGTGGCCAACAATTGCTGCCTGCAATTACAGTGTCATTTCTCATTTGCAAAGTTTTTAATGCACTACATTTAAGGAAACTGACTAATTCAGCCAGATTTCTGCGACAGTGAAAACTAGTCTCAATCCCCCAGAGGCTCACTGTACTGATACGCCTGTCAGAGAGAAACTTGTGTGAGACCGTCTAAATGAAGCAGCACTAATGTTCTCCCTTGGCTGTGCTCACACTCATCACTCTGTGTGTGTGTGTGTGTGTGTGTGTGTGTGTGTGTGTGTGTGTGTGTTGTTTTGTTTGTCAGGACATGGGTGGTTCAAG
>CABFOQ010002579.1:33668-44499 GCA_900660455.1 Gephyroberyx darwinii | reverse complement strand
GGTTCAAGCGGTCCCCCACGGAACTGGAAGGGCATAGGGATTGCCTTGGTGGTGATCGTGGCCGTTATGTCTCTGGTCATTCTTTCCGTCATCCTGCTCACACCCGGTAAGAGAATGGAAAAAAAAAAAGAAAAAAAGAGGCCGCAATGAAAAAAGGTGGGTGGGTGGATAAGGGGAATAAAGGCAAGGAGGAGGAGTGGAGTTGTAATGTGGGAAGGAAGTGTATTAAATGGAGGATAATGCAGGAAGGCAAGCATTACTGGCATTCAAAATATGCCAAAAGAAACAAAGACTGAAGCAGACGTGTAGGCTGCACTGCAAACACGCTCAGCCTTGAGACTAGTTGGGCTTTGCCTTTCTGTAAATGGCAGATAGTTCCTGATGCCGGAAAGGGAAAGCAGGGATTACATTTAACCTGTGCCTCTCTCTCTTCTTTCTTAAAGATGAATCTCACTTGTTACTTCGTTCCCGTCTCACCATGGAGGATCTGGAGAGCGAGGAGTTCAAAGTTCATGACCCCTGTGTAGCATGGTTGAATGGTAAGGGTGTCCCCATGCGGACGTAGATTAACCCTGACCGAGTGTCTGTGTCAGTTTAATTATCGCTTCTGAAACTGAGCCTGCTGGTTTGCCTCTGTGGATTTATGTCATACCTCTAATAACGCAGGACCCTCTCCCCTGAACTGTCTTGTCCCTGGCAGAAAACGAAGTGGCTCTGCGCACCAGAGAGGGACACGTCCTGTCATACGGCCTTCACAGCAACCTCACAGCTACTCTGCTGGACAACAGCTCCCTGGTGAGTTACAGCCACGGGGCCTCTGAGGAAAGAGGACAGCTCTCAGTATTGATTGACTCATATGCAGCCAGCTGGACAAATGGATGGGTCAATAGCGAGAATGTAGAGCCCCCTGCTACACACATCCCACAGTTAAAACAAACAGCAAGTGCTATATGCAATGGCAGAGTGACAATATATGCCCCCCACCCCCCCGATCTGACTGCTCTCGATATGTGACTTCAAAGAGATTTTGTAAACAAGGGCATCGTTTTGAACACCGCCTCTGCGCGACACTGACAGACTTATATGGGTCATTGCCGCGGCGCTTAAGCAGGGTTGTGTTGTCAGGTTGAGAGAAGTCTCTCCTCTTTTAGCTCCCCTGAGTTGTGATTTGGTGTGTCATCTCTGCTCCTGTTGTTATTCCCAGAAAAATATATTTTTGTGCATGAATACCAACAAGCATATAGAGCTTTCCTGTATATGTACTAAGCCAATTTTTTTTTTTGCACAATTGCATGTTACACCTGCTGATTAAGTTGCTGATTTTTTATTTCTCTATTTTCTATAGGATCTGACCACTACTAAATTCCACGTGTCAGCAGACAAGAGGTTTATCCTCTTGGCGCATAACATTCGACCGGTAAGTTTTATCCAAATGAATGGTCAGGGAAGCTTTACTGCCGCAGCATTGAATTATGCAAACAGTAATGCACAGAATAAGTTGATTTTGAACAACGCCAGAAAGGACTGTCAAGCTTGTTTACCTATCGGAGAACATGCAGGGCCATAAATCATCCCTAAATAACAAAGACAATCACAACCTTCTACATGTCTGGGGGGCCTCTGGTGGCTGTGAAACAACGGTGACATGCATTCTAATCACATCTTGCAGAGTGGAAATGAGGGAGAGAGGGGACCCCTAAGAAACGACAGAGAGAGAGAGGAGGAGGAGGAGGAGGAGGAGGAGAGATGGGGGAGTGGGGGTGATTGTGCTACTGCAGCAGTCTGTAGCTGTATAACACAAATGACTGGGATAACATATGGGGAATTGAATATTTAAACCGGCTGATGGTGGAAGGTGCAGGGGGCAGAGGAAAGCTTAGAGTGTGTGATCAGTTTGATGTGGATAGCCGAGAGGGGGGAGGGGAGATCAGGGAGATGGAGTGGTAAAGTTGGAGCTGCGGTAATGAAATCGCCCTGCTAGTTTGGTGGGGAATTTTAATCAGAAGCTTACGACAGTCAAATTCACAACTGCAGGTGGTTTGACTGCAGGCTCACATCAATGATGTAGACAACAAAACATTTTACAGGTATTTCCTGTTCCATTACCAGCACCATATAGCCTCTCTTCTCCCCCCACCAGCTCTCTCCCTCTGTAAATACCCACACGCTTAATAAATAGTTGCCTCTTTCCTCAAAGGGCAGGCGAGATGTGTAATGTGCAAGAAATGGGGGAGGGAAAAAAACAGAATTAGGAGCACATTGTTTCCACATATTTTTATTAAAAATTCCAGCACAGATTGCTGTTGTTTACAGTGTGCTCATTCTATCGCTCTCTCTTTCAATTTCCTCTATCTCTCCGGGTCTACCTCTGTTTCTCTCAAGGCTCTGCTTTTGCTCTAATCACTGCGTATCATATTCTTTCAGAGAAACTAAATGCGGGGGGGGGGATGAGCTTGTTGCTGTGTTAAACCTGTCATTATGAACACAGCACATTCAGTCTAACTGAATTATTTAGTGGCTAATATACATTAGATCAGTCATCTAATATCAAAATCAGACAGAGAAAGGGTTCAGATCTTTTGCTCAGTTTGTGGGTTGGTTTGGTTGATTTACTCCATGCCGTTGACATATTTCCCAGGGTATCAGCAGGAAGTGTCTATCCTCACCTGCATGCTAAATGTGAGGATGTATGCACGCTCACAGGAATCAAAGACAGCGAGTAGGTCACCTGGATGCATTTAACATTCAGCAATGTGTGTGCGTGCTTGCGTGTGCATAGTTGGGATTCGGTACGTGGGGGATATTCCTCCATTCTCCGCCTCTTTTGCTCTCTTTTTAGCTCCCTCTTCTTCTCTTTCTTCCTCTCTCTCACTCACTTTTTTCTGTCTATCTCTGGGGGTTTTATGCTGACTGAGGCAGTTTGCAGCCAGCACCAGCTTCCTTATTCGGAAGAGGAGCAGCATGCTGCTGAGAATGGCAGAGAATGAGAGCAGGGGAGAAAGCCACTTGCAGTGCAGGGCTGGGGAGAAAAATGTGATATGCACCATTTGCCCTTAGATACCTTGCCCAATCGAAATCAATCAGAATAGGTATAAAAGAATGACAGAGATGCTAAAAGGAGAGGGCTGCAGTGGAGAGAAATTGATGAGGGGGCTGTGGGTAAAGTTAAAAGGCTTCTCTGGATTTCGAATTAGCTGTTGAGGCTTTAGGGAGGGTTTGTGCCTGGTGGGTGAAAATAAATGGATTTTGATAAGGGGGTATAGTTGGAAGTAAGTTAAATTTGGGGCCACATAGAAACAAGAGAAAGCCCACAGGAAAAGGTTCGGTCTCTCCTCAAAGTCTGTATGAATTAGATGGGTTTGTGCATGAGTGTGAATGTTTGTGTGTGAGAGTTGAGAGAGAGAGAAAGAGATGGCCTATATATTTTAAGGAGATGATGGAGAGATAGTTTAGATGAGATGAAGGTTTGGGGAATTGATGGGCAGAGGCAAACAGACCAGTACCTGCCAACACAAGACAGTGAAATTTAGGGACAAATAAAATGTTGTGCCTGCACTCTGCAGCAAGTGACCAAGTGCTGGTATCAAAGGCAGCATATTGTGGACCTGTTAAGAAATGCTTGTGAGGCAGTAATAATGCGATAGGGAAGGATGCTATTAACCCCATATTGTGTGTCCTGCAGTATACAATAGCTACCAATATCTATCCTCACACACCAGTGTAGGAATCTCTCCACGGTTCCATTGTCGCTGTATCCCACATCTTCTGAGTCTTTAATCTGTGGCTTCCCCGTTTGGCGGGAAGCACCGGGGAGGGGGCGGCTGGTAATGGGGGGAGACGAGCAGAACGATCTGGAGGATTTATGACATGTCGTTGGCAGCCATATTAGAATTCACTCTGCCTCTCGGAGACACATGCTCTCACTCTCTCTGTCTTGAACATACACATTCTCCCTGTGTGTTTATCACACCCACCCACACACACACACAATAACCTCCACTCTCCACTAACTGCCACTACCTTCATAATCTTAAATTATGAGCAGAAGCTCTGGGTTTGTTAACAAATTATAAACAGCTGATTAAACAAAGCGCTGATGCCAGGGCTGCCCCCTTCGGCCTCATAGAGACACAGAGACACTCCTAATAACTCTGCTATTCCCGCTTGCACCTTGAGCTTTGTTAAATATCTGTCCTCTTTCTTTCTTTCTTTCTTTCTTTCTTTCTTTCATCATCCATCTGTCCTCTTTCTGTTCTTGCTGTTACTATGGTGTTTTTACTAGCAGGTTAGCTGTTTCCCCCTATACCCAGTTGTCCCCAGAACCAACATCCTGCTGTGTAAGCCTCGCCACACTACAATCAGGTTTCGATTTCATTTAGAAAGCTATACTGTTTATTTCCTTTCTTTATCCCTGCAGCTTTACCTCTGCCTCTCTCCGTCCCTGCATTTTCTAGCTTGGGACAAACAACGCAGAGAAAAATCCAATTTCACTGCTAAGTATGCTGTATAGAAGATGTGACATTTACTTTCTTTAGGGACTGGCTTTCCACAAGGCTTCTTAGAGGCCAGTGCACAAATAGCCTGCTTCCACTTTATGTATTACCTAGAATTCATCAGGTACCGTTGGGATTGATCACATTTAACACACACACACACATACACAGTCATTGATTCTGGGTCTTAGTCTTCTTCAACGTGTTGATTAAATTATTCATTAAGCTGCTGATACTTCTGTTAGGGTAGCGACGGAGTTGCCAGCCACAGTGGATCTCTTGTCTGTGAAGGATATTAGCTTTAATGATGCTATTTAATGTCTCAGTATCCTGTACTCCACTTACATTGCATCATGTCTAATGTTAACCTGTCTCTTTTACTCAGTCAAAGGGGGCCTGGTATCTAAATTTCTATGTTAATCAGATGAGACCATGGCAATGATGTAATATGGATGAGATTGCTAGGCAAGTTTTAATGACCCATATAAAATAGATAGTACTGTTCCTCCGTTCTGATTGGCTGAGTCACATTCAAAGCCGTTGTAAAACACCCTGTAAACACAGTTAGTTTCTTTTTTAATACAATGTTGTGTTGCTGCCATTTTATAAAAGCAATAAGCCACTGCAGTGCCTTGCAGTGATTTAAGAACAGCTAAGAAGGTGTTAGACACGACGCGAAGCAGGGCCTCTCGTACCTTATTGCATAATTGTAAGATTGGCTTTTGCACTATCCATTTGTTTCATTTGTAGTTAATGGAGTTTCATGTTTGTGTCTGGATGTGTGCACATGGATACGCATGTGTGTGTGTATGTGTGTGTGTGTGTGTCCTGGTGCACTTGTATGTGAGTGCTAAAAATGTGTGTGCGAGTGTGTTGTCATCTAAGTGCGGCACACCTGTGTGCATCATATCCTCTACCTCTTTCAGGTGTTCTCTCAGTCCTTCTCAGCCTCCTATGCTATCTACGGTGTGGCTAATGGGTAGGTAGAACCATGAATGCTAATGCATGGGCTGCACTGGGCATGAGTGTTACCAATGCAAGCAGGCCCGCGGACTGACAAAGTTCCCCCAAGTGTGTCTCATCGAATCAGAACCTCATGTTTCTGTCGGACATGCATTCTCTTTCAGTGCTCTTTCCAGGTGCCATATGCAGACCTAAGGTTTGTAATCTGCATCTGAATTCACTGCCTGAAATTCATATCCAGCGTCATAATAGTGTGAAACTCCATGGTAGCTGTGAATGATACCTGGACGCCAATGCCTTTGAAATGGACTTCAGGAGGACCTGCACTATTGATCAGAGTGAATTGCCTGAGAATGCCTTGCAGGAAAATGTTTGCCTGTACTAAGGAAGATAACAGTGCAGCTAGAAATAGGAAAAAAAGAAAAGCTGCACCCTTGCATGAACCAACCCCATTCTCTGTGTTGTTTTCCCACTCTGCATCTTGCTCTTTTTTCCTCTCTCAAGCCAAGCTCAAGGCCAGGGCATGGATGGTCCTCTCTCTGTATCCACTAGTGGCTTTAAATGGGACAGTCATCTCTAATGGAGGGCTTATGTGTGAGTCTTTGTGTGTGTTCCAGGGATCTTCTGGAGCTTAACCCTCCGGAGAGGGAGAAGGCAGTGCTACAGTACGCAGCTTGGGGGCCTCAGGGGAACCAGCTGGTAAGCTTGGCACTCACCCACGTACTCACTCATTCTCTCACACTCAAGCATGTGTTCCACTTTAACTCTGCCTGGCAGAATGCAAGAAACATATTGTGAACTCTTACAATCTACAATATTGCAATCTATGTATGGATGGAAACCCCGTTTGACTTTTCATAACGCTACCATCAATGGTACCATGTCTGGTTTTGAGATCTCCAGCATTCAGGTACTGAAATGATTTTGATGCTATAATGGAGTTGTTTTACATTGATAATATAATTAATTTAGCTTCTCGGTACTGTAATTTACTTTTGCTGCTATGTCCATGCTCGTCTGCAGCACATTAACTGGCAAGCTGAGATGTATTGGCTCTCACTCGGGTGTTCTGGCCAGTGATTCATTCATTCTTGGACTGCATCCGATACTTGATTCAGGCAGCCAATACTGAAGCCTGCAACTGTACTGTCTTTGATAACGGATTAGCACTATCTGCTGTCATACCAGGCCTATGTGTTTGACGGAGATATCTACTACAAGCCAGGTGTGACCAGCAAACCCCTGCGTCTCACATCCACTGGCCAGGAAAAGCAGGTGGTTAATGGGCTCTCTGACTGGACCTATGAGGGTAGGATATAACTTCACCAGAAACGTTTCACACTCAGTTGGTCGGGTGAAAGCTTGTTGCGAAATCAACTTTATGAGAATGATGAAAACAGCATTGAGGAGTGCTACCAGCTTCACAGTGGCTATGGTTTCACAATTGGCATAAATTCTGTTTTGTTTTTTTTCAACAGAGGAAGTGCTCTTGACCTATGCTGCCCACTGGTGGTCTCTTGATGGGGCCCGGCTGGCATACCTCACCATCAACAACTCTGCCACACCTATGATGGAAATACCTCACTTCCTAGGCAGTCTCTACCCCTCCAATGTGTTCTTTCCCTATCCCAAGGTGACAACTGTTTGAAAATTTAAGATTTGCCAAAACTCACATCCTAAACATATTGTATGAGGTTATTTGATCCTCTTTTCTTTTGCTTGTGGTCATAGGCTGGCTCAAGTATCCCTTCAGTCAGTCTGTTTGTAGTTAATCTGTATGGGCCAGCTCACACTCTGGAGATGATGCCTCCTGACTACCTCGGGGCCAGGTAGAAACTCTTTGTGAATCTAAAAACAGGGGGGAAAAAACGATCAACACATTAGACGTCAACTGTGTCTAACTTCCTTTCCGCTGCTCTGCTCATTTTTCCCGTCCTCTATTCCACTTTCCTCTGCTCATCTTTGTGCGCCGCATTACCCCGTACCCTTTAGAGACAGCTACATCTCCATGGTGACTTGGATCAGCAGCACCCGTCTTGCGGTTCGTTGGCTCAATCGTGCCCAGAACCAATCGGCGCTCTGTGTGTGTGAGGCCACCACTGGGGCATGCTCAGAGGTGAGCGGTCATCCGTTGTTCCACACCAGTAATCCAGTGGGTTTTGCACAATGTGGGAAGTTAGGCTTGATTTCCTTAAGCTCCCATATCTCTCCTGGACAGATTAATATTTAAGGTCATTTGCTGCATGTGAAGAATTTTCAGTGTACTGCTGTTTTATTCTTGTTCCCCCTGTAATCCTCACAGATTAATTTCAGTTCATCCTTTGCAAATTATTTATTAATGCCCTGTTAATAATTAATAATCATAATAAGCTTTATTTATGCAATGCTGTTAAAAACAGTGTCATGAAGTGCTTTATAAATGATGTGAATTATGTATTTCTCTATTCCCAGAAACACAAAATGGCCATGGACCTGATGCAGAACCAGCGGCAGGTAGGTGTTACTCCTGAGGCAAAAGGCTGTTCAGTAGCAATTTATCTTTGCCACTGGGCCAACTCTCTAGGTGGGATACTAGATTTCTGTTGACTCGATCCTTCTCTCCGGCTCAACAGGAGGTGCCATTGTTTTCAGCTGACGGGTCTGTGTTTTATATGATACTGCCAGCAAAACAGGGGGCTCGGGGAGAGTTTCACCACATTGCGAGTCTCTCAGCCCAGGTCAGTTTTATGGCGGTTAACTTTTACACCCATCCATTGAATAGTGTACGACTAAATTGCTTGGTAACTTTTCAACAGGGTCACATAAAATATTGTGTGATTACAGAGCACCTAAAGTCTTCTCTGCTCGTTCTCTCTTTCACTTCTCTCATTATCAAAGTCATTTTTGTCCCTCAATCATTATTTGAGCAATATCTTTCCAACAAAAAGATACTCTTCACTTCTAGTTAACAATATGAGTGGTGTCTACCTCTGAAACCACAAGTATGCTACCGCTGACTTAGGAATCCCACCTGAGCTTTCTCCCCTGCTCTGTCTCTCTTTCTATTCTTCTGTCTAAATAAATCATTAAAAAAAATAATGCCCTTTTTTCTGCACTCTCTCTGTAGCGATCACCGTCTTCATTTTGTTTAGTTCTGTTGTTTAGTTCTGTATCTATCTTAATTCCTCCCATGCACATCCTCTCACACACACTTGCTATACTGCTACCTCTATTTCTGTCTGTTTCTATATTCCTCTTCGTCTCTGTTTCTCTGCTTCTGTGCAACGCAGCCTGCCATCCCCTCTGTCCCTCCTCGCTTCTTGACATCGGGGAACTGGGACGTCACCCTGCTCTGCGCCCTAGACGAGAAGGCTGGGAGGATGTATGTGAGAGCCACAGTGTGTGGAGCGGTGTTGAATCACCCTGCAGCTCTTTATCAGCTCCCAGCTCCTTACAATGAATGTACAAGTGACAGGAGGAAGAGCAGAATAGAATTCATTATTAAAATCATCATCTGTTTCGTGTGAGCGAATTCCAGAAGTGACACTTGTTATAGAGCGGCCTTAAATTGAGTTGTTAGGTCAGGGGGTAAACGGTACATTTAAAAATGTCCATTCATAAGACAGAAAAAGACCATTTTCACCTGAATTCATTGATTGGGCAAATGGCTTTGTCTCTGACTTTGCTCGTGGCAAAGCATTGGCACTGAAGAAGACAATTTTAACAGACTTAGACTTAGCCAGAGCAGCTTGGAGCATAAGCCCGTCGTACTCCGACAGACTGAGGTGTGACTGTGCAGAGTATCACAGAGCATCATGGGAAGGCAATAGCAGATCTAGCCAGGTGTTTGCAGTCCCAAAGCCCATGTGTTGGCGCTGCTCTTTGCCTGTCACATTCTCACAATAATCACATACTTGCATTTATATTCAGGACAGACTGCTTTAACTCACCACTGATATGTGATGAAGAATGTAAATATGTGTGGATTGATCCTTGTCATAGAACAATTATGAGGAAGAAAAGATACCTAAGGGTAATCTACAGCACTTGGATGATATAGAATAACTGTTTCTCTCATTATCAGCTATTTCCTGAGCACAGAAGAATCCCGGCAAAGCAGACACCTTTATAGGTAAGCATGTGAAAAAACAATTACTTAACTATTTAATATTGTAAAATGTAATAAAAATAGAAAATAAAACACATATAAAAATTTCAATTAACTAGGGTATAATGATAGGGTGCATAATGTTCACTGTGGATTGGTCACTTGTGGAGTCTGGGTTTTTCCCATTTGCTGTATTTTCTATTCCAAAACAGACTTTAGATACATTTTTGAGAACTGCCCTCTTTTGATTCAATCCATCTTTAATCCAAGGACATCAGTTATGGCACCTGAGAATGATTAGACAGTTACGGCACGGAAGATGCACAAGAGTGACTGCACGGTGATTTGCTGATATCATGAAAATGGCGAAAGACAAGCGAGTTTTGATGTAAAGGGTTACTATGCAGCGGATGAAGCCGTTCCATCCTCGTGAATGTGCTCTAGGCTGACAGCCCAGTTAATACATTTATAAGTGAAGATGCCAGCTGAATGGACAGGAAGCTTGTGTGCTGCTGAAACATGAGTCACTGAGACTTGCGTTCCTGCCCCCTACCTGTGATAGATTGGCTTGTTTCCTGACCTTCTACATTTTATATAGGGAAGGTGGCTGGTTTAAACTGGGTGTGTGATTACTCCTATGTGAAATGTGTAAGCACTGGTGTGGAGAGGGACATTTATAGACTGGGCGGTACTATCTGTAAAACAGCTTTTATGTTCAACCTTATTGAACCCCATTTGTTTCTGAGAAGTCAATCACCTGAATAGTTTGGCTCTAGATGCGGCAACATTTCTTATCGTGTAGGCAATCAATTTGGCCACGTCCTGAAGCGTATTAAATATCTTCAGACAGTCCTATTCCTTCGATTGTGGTCAATAACCCTGCTCTCCTCTCATTTTTAAGTGTGGACCTGGATGGAGTCTTTCAGCGCCAGTGTCTCTCCTGTAATCTCATAGACGGATGTAGCTTTTTTAAAGCTGAATTCAGCCCCAATCAGACCCATTTCACTCTCTATTGCCTAGGTAAACATGACACACACACACACACACACACACACTCTCTCTCACACACACACAGAGAATATGAAAGCTGCATGCTGCTCTGACAGTTGGTTTTATAATGTCTTTTGAACATTTCCCCAGGCCCTGGAATCCCTAAAGTGACAGTTCACAGTACAAAGGATCCCTCCAGTGAGTTTTACATCTGCTTGTCTGACTGATGACATACTCAACTAGACCCCCCCCCCACACACACACACACACACACCCACCATCATCCCACCATCATCCC
>CABFOQ010002579.1:19182-33605 GCA_900660455.1 Gephyroberyx darwinii | reverse complement strand
GCAGACAGTAGCGCAGCCTCTCACAGACCAGAATAGACTCAATTCAATTCATGCCTTTAATGTTTGCTTGTGAACGCTGCCCTCTGCCTTTGGCTCTCAGGTAGAGCAACTGTTTTGATCCAGGGGATCCCATCCACATTGGCCCACAACCCAATAGGCTACCATGTTTATCTTGATGTTCAGGATGAAAGATGCTTTAACCGATAAACCTCAACCGACATTCAGGATTCTCAGGCACTGCGCTGTAGCGGCTGACACACTCGTGTTTCATCTCCGGTAGGATACATAGCTCTGGAGGACAACACCCCTCTGGCTGAAGCCCTGGAGGAGAAGATGCTCCCTGAGACTCTGTTCAGGACTCTCTCAGCAGACAACCATGGTACCGCAGAGAAACCATCCTAAACTATTTTTATCTGCTGTCATATTCACTGTATTCATCTAACCAGTCAGCTGATTGAACAAAAAGCCCCACAAAACATTTAGTTAGACTATTAGCAACACAAATCCAATCACAAAGCATTCTCAGATTGCAATCAATACCTTTCCCAAGCTATTTGGCATTTATAGACTGCGGTTCAATCTACTGTAACCAGCAGTGACACTGGCTGTCCATATCTCAGACTGGAGGCGGAAAATATAGAAGAGCACCAATCAAAGCAGCAAATCATCAGTTTGGTGATTAGGGTCTCCTTGGGAGGTGATGCCCTCCCTCGGGGACCGGCACAAAGCATTCATTCAGATTGTGAGAATGTGTGTCTGTGTGTATATGTGTGTGTATACGTGTGTGTGTGTGTGTCTGTGCGATTATCTGTGTGTTTTGATTATGAATTATCTGGTTAACATAATGACACCTATTAGCCTGAGGGCAGCTCATTTTTCTGCGGTTCAGTGCCCAGAAGAGTTTCAGGCTGAGAATATTGATGGGTTTACCCGCAGTACTGTTAATATCTCTACTGACCGTTGACCTACTGCTGCCCCTGTCTGCTTTCATTAGATCTGCACCTGAAGCTATCTCTGCCTCAGGGTTATGAGGCCAACCTGCACCCTCTCCTCATCATTGTGTAAGTGTCATTGAATTACAGCCACATGACATGGCATTTTTCTCTCTAGCCTCTAACCTTAGCACACCTGTTACTGTACCAGCTCATCCTGTTCATCTTGTCACACAGAGAGGGAGTACCTGGCAGTCAGTCAGTGACAGAGGAATTTGCCCTAGGCTGGCCTCAGGTCCTCTCCAGCACGCACAATGTGGCCTTGGCCTGGGTGGACGGCAGGAGCGGGGTTGGCCGTGGACAAAAGACCACCACAGTGGATCCACGCAAGCTTGGCTCACTCAGAGTGAAAGATCATCTGGGAGTTGTGGAGTCAGTGCCCTTATGCAATATCATCAGGCCATGCCATTGAATTGTAACAATAATGTCAGTGTATTAATAAACCAGTGGCTTTTTTATGGTGTGTTTCCACAGATGGTTGATGCAACTGCCTTACATTGATGATCATAGGATGGCCCTCTATGGCAAGGTTGCAATGCCCTTTAATTTGCCGATTCAATACTTTGATTGAATAGCTACAATGGAGTATGCCTAGCCACCTACACAGATACAGCTTGCTCTGTATCTCTCTCTACAGGCATTTGGTGGTTATTTAACTCTCAAGATGTTAGCTGCAACGGACAAGTTGTTTCAGTGTACAGCTGCTGTGGCACCCATAACTGACTTCAGACTTTATGGTGAGTTCAGATCACATCATGCAATATTCATACATAAAAACTGTGAATGTATTTTTGCGAGGGATTCAACTCAATAACAACCCATATATCAAAGTAGAAGTGATTCCACTACTTTCAGGTGCTGCGTTCTCAGAGAGGTACCTAGGCCTCCCAGCAAAGGAGGAACACATTTACTCGGTGAGGTTCTAAAGCTGATGCTCTGAACTTAAGTGAAAATTCATTATATCCCTCCCAGCTCAACAATTCAGGTCTGAATGTTTTTGATAGCTCAATATAGAGTTGATACCATTTACATGTGGCTATATTAGGCAATATCCACTCACATTTTTGCTGTGTTTATTTTCAGACTGCGTCTTTGTTGGAAGAGGTTAACAAGCTGAAAGATGAGAACTTCCTTATACTACATGGAACTGCAGATGGTGAGATATTGTTCAGTTTTATACTGGCTTTTAATGTGAATTTGTATGTCTTATTTTTTTTATCTCTAATGTAAATTTGTGTGTGTGTGTGTGTGTGTGTGTGGTCCCAAAGCGAGGGTACACTTCCAGCACAGCGCTGAGCTCCTGAACCGTCTGGTGAAGGTGGAAGCCAACTACTCCTTGCAGCTGTACCCAGATGAGGGCCACATCCTGAGAGAGCCCCGCAGTATCCAACACTTCCAGCGGACTCTGGTGAACTACCTCCAAACCTGCTTGAGGCACAGCCTCCTCCTAGATCCCATAGAGGAGCAAGAGGAGGAGGACAACTGAGCCAAGAGCTCCCCTTCTTCTGGAAAGACACTCTAAGGACTGTATACCATCTTATGCATCACCTTGGGTCGGACTACCAGGCACAACAGCACAGGAGTGGGGACCAAACATATCAGATGACCACTACAACTTCTGAAAAACTTATATATACATTGTTCCACACAATTGTTTGTGTTGTTATACGTTTGAGGCCCTGTTTGTTTACATAAGTCACACAAAATGATGTGGGCTAGTAGGCTACCAAAAGTTTACAAATAGTCAAAAACATGCATGTCGTAATGGCTGCATGATGTGGAGTAGTTTACAATGCATTCTTCTGTTATGCAGTTTTTAATTTAGCCCAACAAGGTTAAATGTGCAAAATCTGCCTAAATGCAGTTAAATCAAGCATACTGATCATCCTTAATGTACCACACATACCACACATAATACATCACATGGACTTTGACCACTTGTTTTATTAGTATTACTTGCATTAGTGTGATTAAGAATCATTATGCAATTGAGATTAATCTCACCACAAGTTCAGATTCAAGTATAATTGTCATGTGAGAGCAAACAAATTATAGCAACTCCAGCTTATTTACAGTCTATTGTCAGTCTATATATTTGGTAGCACAGTATGTTTCTGTTTAATACATCTGGGTATTTTTGTGTTTTTCTGGTATATTAAATAAGTATTTCTTTGGACCAACGGTTGGGCTGTGTTGCAGTCCATGAAGGCATAGGTCTTGGCCGCCATGGAGTAAACTATAAATCAAACCATGCTTCATACTGGTGAACTGCATGTAGTTGTTTTGAAACTGAATGCCCTTGAGACTAGACAACCAGCTACTCCTTTTTTCAACAATCCTTGACAATAAAGAATGAAGTTCTTGTTTTACAGCAAAAAAAAAAGTGTTTTGGTTCCTTTAGTCGTCACTGAACATTTTGGTTGCTTTCCTACCATATACTAGTTATCTGCACAGAGCCATTTGCGGGGTAAACTATGAAAACAAATCTCCTTTGCATTCATCGAGGTTTGGTAGGAATTGACTTTTCTCTGTTATGTGTTATCTGCAACTGTTACTCTGAATGGCTCTAAAGATCAAGGCCTCTGGTCCTTAATTTTGCAAAGCATGTTTGAAAGGGATGCACTGATACCACTGCACTGCCAACACTGATTGTGAGTATTAAATTTTTGGTATCTGCTGATGTCTAGTACCAATAGGATCCATTACTGAACACTATAGACTTAACTTGACATGAATGGCAACAAAACGAATCAGCTATGAGATATTTTTTCTTTCTATAACTTTCTATATGTGAAAAAGGGCAGGAAATCAAGTCACTTTGCTCTGATTTTTACATATGGACAACATTTTAATATTGGGGAAATTTTCCAATAGCGATTTCTATTTTAACATGGTATTGGCCTGACATCTGATACCACTATGGGTATTGATGTATTCTTAAAATCTGTTGTCCGGCAAAGCGCTTGGTATACAAATCAGTAAGGTGTTATTGTAACACTTGTAAAATAAGTGAGAAACAACATGAAAAATAAAATGTCTGCAGCAATAGTTTTTTGTTGGCAAGCAAATTTTCCTAGCTGTTTTGTAGGGTTTAATCTGGTTCCAGCTGGGAGTAAAAAGAGCTCCCGTTACACTGTGGTAGAGCCCTAGCAGTGTGCCCCTTATATACTGGGAGCTGTAGAGGTTAGAGGTGGTAACATCTATTCTGTCCCGGTATAAATAAACGTTGCGATAGTCAGTATGGAGGGGAGACCTTGATAGATCATCTAGACCAGTGGTTCTCAATCCAGTCCTCAAGGACCCCCTATCCTGGAGGTTTTAGCTCCAGCTCTACTCAAGCACACCTGAACCAATTAAGGTATCACGAAAACATGAAGCCTCTAATTGGTTCAGATGTGCCTGAGTAGAGCTGGAGCTAAAACCTGCAGGACAGGGGGTCCTTGAGGACTGGGTTGAGAACTCAAATCTGGGCCTCGGGGTCCAGAGTACTGCTGGTTTTCTATTCTGCCAGGTAGTTTCCATTCTAGCTGGACCCCGAGGCCCGGATTTGAGGAACTCTGATGTAGACAGAGGGTGTTGGTAAAAGGTGTGCTAGAACACCAGTTAGTGACAACCAAAAGTAGTTTGGCCTACAGCTATGAATTAAATACTGTGAAACCTTTTCACACAGTAGTGTTTTTACCTGCAAGCCATCAATCTACTGAACTGCTTATACTAACACCTGCACGCACACCATACATACATACTACAGTAACACAATGGCATACACACACCACAATGATTGAACCCTTACCCCACACATTTGGCCACTTTAAGGAAAATTACTGTTCACAGTGTTTACCACTAGTCACTAGTTATATCAGTGTTGCATTGCATACCTGTTTTGTCTACCTCCTAGTATTACATTGCGGTGTTTAGTCTTGTAAATATCTCTATTATTCTTTTTATTATATTTTATTCTTCTTAGGTAAATACCTTTATATTATTTATACTACATTGCTTCTCTGCATCTTATTACCATTTGAATACTGTTTTATTTTATTTTATTTAATCACCCATTTACTTATTTTTTACTTATTTACTTATTTGTCTTATTTTACTTACTATGTAAAGTTGAGTTGGCTCTGATACCAAGAATTTCATTACTGGTAATGATGTTTGCGTTGTTATCAAGTACATGACTTGAAACTTGAAACTTGAAATCTTCATACATGTTCTTGAACATACCCTGATCTTTAGTTGTCGTCAGAGAGAGCGAGGGTAGGGCGGCCGTCCAATCAACAGACCAGTAATCATCTAGCAAATCAAATTTCTCTACGCTGCTGCTACGCTCCGGCCCACCGTCCAATCAACTGTGCTGCTACTTGCGGGCCTGAATCCCTCTTCAACCTTCTACTTTCTGGAGGGGCACCTTCAACCAGCTCCGCGGTGCACGGGCAGTGGCTTTCTTAGTTATAAAGAATAAGTGGAGATAACATTTTAACACAGACACAATGTCTTTTCTCACTATCAGCAGGTTAGCGCCTAAACTTCTCAATTCAAAGGTAAGAGAACGCCATATGGCCTCGATGTCACTTTCACAGTCACGTTAGCTGCCTAACGACAAGCTAGTTAACGTTAGCTAGCTGGCTAACGTTAGCCCAGTCAGACACATTGTCAAATGTCGCTGATTAAGAACTTTGCTTGAAAAAACAAAAAAAAACTGAAGCAACTCAAATAGGTTTTAAAGAGTTTGCCTCGTTGTGTTATTATAATGAGAATAATACGTCTGAGCTGTAACGTTAGTGACTGCCTGTCAGCTTATTCCACATTAGCTAATGTTAGCATTTCGGAGCCTTTGCTTTTATGTTGGCCTGGCATTGTCAGAGCCTGGGCGAATCCCTCTAACTCGTTTGACGTTAGTTTTACGTTTCTAGTTCGTATATCGGGTTTGTTCGTTCTTAGCTACGAATAATTATTAGTTTCTACTAACGTTATTACATTCCCAAAGCAACTTTTTTGCATGTCTTCTCCACGTCCTTTGACCTTCACGTAAGCATTTAAGCTAGTTTTTAACGTTACATTATTTGATGTTGTCAAAGGATTGTTTCATTTGATACAATACATACTCTAGAAGCAAGCTCCTTGGTATGTCAGGACTCAAGCATCTAATATCAGCCCAAGGCATGTCCTCTGAGAAGGCACCATGTTACCATTTCTGTAATGAATACAGAATGGCCATGTTATAGCTTTATAGCTCAGTAAGTGATATTTAAGCTTCCTTAAGGCTTAATATGCTTTGACCATCCGGCTGAAGCAGTATGAGTGACATAGTAAGTTTCTCTGCCTCCTTTATACTGTAACCTACTGTCTTACTCCACTGACCTCTTGGCCTACACTGCTTACACTTAAGGACCCTGGCATCAACTTATTCCACTCACTTCAGAGGAATTTGTGAGTGACTGACTAAACCCTCAGATATGATAAAAGACTTAATGTTTTCCTTCTTTGAACTCATCCTTTGTACAGACTGGTGGGTATCATCTCCCTCTGTTATCAGCCTTTTCCCCCAAGATCTCTTTATTGATAAAGCACAAAAATAAAGTACATTTGTCATTTTGTATATAGTGTTATCAGCCTTTTAATTAGGAATCTGTGCAGCGGTCTCATGGTCACACTAACCTATTTCCTTTTATCAGCTGTAATCTTTGCACAGAAGCTTTCTTAACAAGGTGGCTTTTAGTTGTCATTACATAACATGCTTTGGTTGTAAAATCCTTTATCTTTGACCAGGACTCTGAAACATAGCAACATATCACGGGATTCACATGTTGGGAAATTAAAGAAATCACGTGTGCAAGGGTCATGACATCCCTTGCTCACATCATTTCCTAATTTCCTTTTGGAAAAAGTGCTTATGTATCTGGATTGTGCTTTGCTCAAATCGCCAAACCTGTCTACTCCAGAAAGTAGAGGGAAGAAACTAGAGTATGAAATCAAAAACTACTTAACACAGTGATAGTTTTCTTATTTTAGCCTTGATCATCAAAACAATAGCCTGTGATCCTTCCATATATCCCTACCAGACACAGCACAGATCTAAGTTTACTTTCATTAATGTTTCAACCTCAAGCCAGGGTGTATGTTTAGTTAGGTTTTCCCAATTGGCATACAGTGTTTCAGGAGTTTAAAACAAGGCCTCTATCCTGCTATGAAGTGGAGTAATCCCACTCTTGTCCTCAAGCAGGTAGAATCAAGGCGGGACTGGATACTAGGGCTCTATATTTAAGACTTTGGGTTGTTACATGATCCCTCTCAGCTGTGTAGACAATGTGTAACTAAGATGACATGAGATCATACTTTATTGTTTCTGTCATGAGCCTTGAGGGCATAGTCCACTACCACCAGTTGTGGACCCTGGGTTGTTCCTGGTGGGGAGGTAAGCTGGCTGCCAGCCTGCCCCTGAGGCTCCTCCCTCTCCCATTGACAGGCCAGTGTGTTAAGGGAGTCCCGTTTCAGTGGCCGGCAACAGCAGGCTCGACTGCCCGCTATTCCAGCTTAGCTTGCATTAAGGTTACTGGCCACTGTTCAAGCACTTTCATAACCCTAATTTTTGGTTGCTCAGTGTAACCAGTGTTTGTTCTGTTTTTTTGTCACAGTACAGTGTCACCTGTACCCATAAAAGAATGGACAACTCATCATACCTTGACAGGAATGGGTGTGGCAGCTGACAACCTTTCAGAAAAGCACTTTTTTTGAGCAAAAACACTGAGGTTGTGATGAAAACATTGTGAAATTGTGGGGAAAACATTGCCTGATTTTGCAGATCCTGGTTGCTGTTGTTTGACACCAGTTGGAAGATTATAGAGTGGAAAAAACCACATGAGCAGATTAATCTATCATGCTACATATTAGCATTATAGACTGATAACAGTGGTGTGATTGCGTGAGGTGTTGCAGTCATGGCACACACTGGGCTATTAGGAGTTGTGCAATATTGCATGGCAGTCAGTTGTAAGCCTTGATGGCAGCAGTTTATCTGTGAATAGATTTTTTTTTTAGCATGACCATGACCTGTGACTCAAGACAAGAATTGTCCAGGAGTGGCAATCAAAGTACACCATGTCAATCTTTAAGATCTATGACATTATGATGTGAGGCTGCTTTGATAATTCAGACCCTCATTTGCTTGTTGTCATGAACCCAAACCATACACTGCATATTGCTTATGAGCCAAGTAGTCATAGCTGGAGGAAAAACAGGAAAAGAGCCTGCACTTAATATGTCGTTATTCAGGAGATGTGCCTTTAAGATATTTGTGAGGTCATTACACAGTAAGAGTTTCTGACTATCCATTAATTAACAATGGTTACTCTATTTAATTAGACCTCAATATCTCAATTAATCCAATCCATTAGTTACCCTGAATTGGATAACTATTAACAAAAGGACTGCAGTTCTATAACTTTTCATGTTATATGATCCAAAATCCCCTCAAATTGACACTCACCAGATTTTAACCTAGGTCTGTGTCAAAATGTGTCCAAATACTTCACCGTAGTCCAATTGCTTTGCAATTATGTGTCCCACAGGCTGATGAAGCATCTCAATATTTTTAGAAAATGTTGTGACTTTTGAGCCCCTTCAAGGTTGTCTTAATGCATATTCAGCTCCATTGTGTACTATAGTAGCCTAGAAGTGCAGCTGTGCCAGTCTGATTTTATTTATTTTTTTTGGTTCAAGGGTTTTCTCTAACAGGGTATGTGCTTGTGTCACCAGCTCTTAAACTATTGTTGGTATTTTTCTTTTCCTCAGAATGCCACCTCCGTCCTTGTGGCTGCCAGACATGCCAGCGCATCAACAGTGAGTATTCCCAGTCCAGGTGGTGTCTTGGTTCCTGTTTTTCTCCTAGTGTGTATGATAGTAGAAAAGGTAATCCAGAAAAGACGCAATTTCCCTTCTTTTTTTTCTTGAGCATTAATAGAACATGCCAACCTTTTGTTAAGCTAAAATACAAATCTATTTCTGTTGAGCCAAATGTTTATATAAAGGCTGTTTTAATTAACCCCAGTTCAGATAAGAAGAAAGTGTATTTTAAGATTAGAGGGTTGAACAAGGGTATCACTAATCAATTTTTGTATTTTTACAGAATCTAAAGGATGTACTGACAGACCTTATCCCCAAAGAACAGACCAGGATCAAGAACTTCAAACAGCAATATGGCAAAACTAACATCGGACAGATCACTGTTGATATGGTGAGTAACTCTTCAGCTGTCACATGATTTTAAGGGGTCACACTAAAATGAGGACCGTGAATGATTTTGGCAGTTTCTAGTTTGAAAGCAATTGTTATTTGGTCATTTGGTTGATATGGTCATTGGAAACACTAGTATGCAAGCCAACAACCATGATGTAGATTAGCCCTGGCATTTTAGCCCCAGCTAATCCGTCTAGGCCTCTCTAGCCTTATTTACCATGTCAGGTATCATTACTCTGCCATCTCTCCTAGAGCAGCCACAATTTGAGGGTGCACTGCTCCATGGCCGGGGAGACATTTTAGCTGAGTCACTGAAATGTTACACACCAGTGCAATGACAGCGTCCTCCTGATCTGTTTTATCATTCACTATCATTCAAATCTGACCTTCCTTGTAAGTTATTGTCACTACATGCACGCAGTTAAATATAATAAGGTAGGTTGTTTTTTCCAGTTATCAGAACAGAGTTGGCAGCTATTGAGAGCCAAGTCTGGCAACTTATTAACTTCAATAATATTTTATAACCATTAAGCAATTTCAAAATTATGGAGAGACTTTAATTGGCCTACACTATGCAGCCATAATTTTTAGACAAAAGTAGAACGGTGTAGTGTCAATAAGCCAGAGTATTTGGAATGTAATGTGTGAATATGTTTTGTATGTTTTCATGTATAGGTCTATGGAGGTATGAGGGGAATGAAGGGTCTGGTGTATGAGACTTCTGTGCTGGATCCTGATGAGGTGTGTATACGAAAAGTCAAACAGGACAAAAAGGACCATGCTGTGTATTGACTCTGACAATGATTTGAACTGTCTTGGCTCCTTGGAGACCTGCATACTGTATAGGCACTTATCTAAATTGCATTCAGATAGCATTTACTTTTCTTACCGAAGCTGAGGACTAATAGCTTTCAGTGGCCCTGTTCTATTTTGTTAGCATGCTACCAAATAGAATGACACATTCAATCAACCAAATTCATTGGTAGAGCCAGAGCCCGCGATGACCTCTTGCCTGCACTCCCTTGACACTCATGTGACCCCCATCATTTCAAGCCCATTGGAATCTGACTTGTGTATTTTACTACAACCCTGACACAGCGTCTCTTTCCCCATTGGTGTACAGGGCATCCGTTTCCGGGGCTACAGCATTCCAGAGTGTCAGAACTTGCTTCCCAAGGCTCCAGGAGGTCAGGAGCCGCTGCCTGAGGGCCTCTTCTGGCTGCTGGTCACAGGACAGGTCCCCACTGAGGAACAGGTGAGGGGGGGCCGGCACTGGAGCTGCAAGGATCCTTGTACCCATAATGAAATCGAGGGGGGAGGACTATGGTCTGTTAATTTACATTCAATCTGTCCGTTGCGTGATATCTCAGACGCTGCTGATCACATTTTGATGAAACTTGTTGCCTTGTTATGGACATCGAAAGATGTTTAGCAGCATAAATAGGGGATTATTACTTGCTGAATTATTTATGACTTCAAATCAGGGAAATTGCCGGCTCATTGCTGCAGACAATTTCCTTGATAAGGCATATAAGGATAACCATGGAGGATACCTTTGACCCATTATTCCCTTGCTTAGCCAAAATTGTGAAATCCTTGGTAAATAAATGGCTTAGGGCCTTCCTAGGCACTATTGTTTAAGCATTTACTAATGTGGATTTTGTGTTGAACATGGTACCGTCTTTGCACTTCACTGGTTGTACATAATATTGTGACTGTTCTAAAGCCTATGGTACAGTTGATCATGCCCTGCTATTACAGAAACTTTCATTCACTGGTCAAGACACAGTTCTCTGTGGCTGATCTGGCTGATTATAAAACCATGCTCTCATTTTGAGTCTCGATATAACTAGATATGGGTTGATGACAAATTTTACTTTTAAGACCTATGTTGATATCTTCAGCAAAAAACTGAGATTGAACTCAGCTTTTTGTCTAGCAGCAAGGCTTCTATAGACAGAAGATTGTTTGAGACTAATGTAATGGGGATGTAATCTATCGACATGTTATGATTTCGACTCTAAAGCCTTTGAATTAGCTGGTGGGTTTTCAACTTTCAGTCTTTCTCCACAGCAAAAAACAATTGTAGTGAAATCCAGACTGTTACTCCTTTAGTGCTTTTCTGAGCTGAAAAACATGAACAAACCAGGATAGAAAAACATTTTTATGTCATGGAAGCATTCTGACTTTGTTATGGTAAGACATTTTACATCAGGGCTTTGGTGGGAACCCTGTCCATATACCTGGAACCAACAGCAGCATACCCTGAAATGTCTTGTTTGTGATGGAACATTTCAGTAATCTGATTTATAATTATTATAAAAACGGGATTCATATTTGGTGATTGTTCTCATTGATGATTGTAAATTGTTTGTGCTTCTGTCTGTGTATGTGAACTCCACTCCAAAGAGGGCACCATCCCTCATAAAGTTTTCCAAATATTAAATAAGTATGCTCCCTATGAGCAGGGTTTTAGTGGTATTAGATGTTTTTGTGCATTTGTACAGGACCTATTTTAATATTTCCAGGGGAAAATTAGTTATTTCTTTACTTATCTACTCACACAGGATGTATACAGCCCTTTAGCGTACCCTGACATTTTTCTCATGAGTTTGAGTAAGAGGGTGGAAAAGCAAGTATTTCAAGTCGAGCACTCACCTTGTTAATGTGCTCCTGTGACTTAGGTAAACTGGCTGTCAAAAGAATGGGCCAAGAGAGCAGCGCTCCCCTCACATGTTGTCACCATGTTGGATAATTTCCCCACAAACCTGCACCCGATGTCTCAATTCAGTGCCGCCATCACGGCTCTGAACAGCGAGAGCAGCTTTGCACGGGCCTACTCAGAGGGTGTCCATAAGAGCAAGTACTGGGAGGTGAGTGGCACCTACATACAGAAAACCCATCCTATGTATTGTTTGCTAGTCTGGGAGTTTTTCCTTGTCCTCTTGAGAAGGACCAAGATTGGGGGGTGTCATGTGCCGTCATTTATTGCTTTCATGATGTGGGTATTGTGAAGCCCTTTCAGACTGTGCTATAAAAATATATTTGACTTGACTTGTCCTGTGGAAGAAGTGGATAAATGCACTGACATGAGGTATGTTTGTTCATGCTTGCTGTTTGGACATGTTCACTGTTTTGGAATGTTCCTCTTTGTTTTTAAACATTTCTCAACCTCTTGGCTCTCTTAGTTTGTCTATGAGGACTCCATGGACTTGATTGCCAAGCTGCCCTGCGTTGCTGCGAAGATCTACCGCAACCTGTACCGCGAGGGCAGCAGCATTGGTGCCATCGACTCCAACCTGGATTGGTCCCACAACTTCACCAACATGCTGGGCTACAGCGATACCCAGTTCACTGAGCTCATGAGGCTCTACCTCACCATCCACAGGTACAACATGAAACACTAGATCATAAATTAGCTTTAATTTTGAAATGGGTTTGTCAGCACTCTTAAAGGATCTAGGGTCCTTTTCAATCTCTTTAATTACTGATCTAAAGTCAGAATTTAATCAGTCACCCACTTGGATTGTAAAATAAATGTGGTGCTGGAACTGATTCAAACCTCTGTGGTTTTACTGCAAATGCGGAAGACTTGAATGTGAAAACACGTCAAACAAAAGAAGTTACATTTCATCATCAGGCTACATTTGTGCACTCGCCCATGTGTAATTAAAACCATAAGAGTGGTGTAATTCTTTACATTTTCGGACTCACTGCCGGGAGAAGTGTGCAAATGCACCCTTCAGACAAAGGGTAGGGAAGTAGCTGCAGTATTGGGCTTTAAGCCTAACCCCTTTCAGTGAGTCAAGGGATTGCAGTGTCCAAGTGATTAATCTTTGCCCCCTGGTGTCCATATGATGTAGGTACTAGTACAAAAAAAATCTGTTTCAGGCTGCACTGCAAATAGCGTCTTTTTATTTTGAGAATGACTGCTGATTCGCTGTAGTTTTCTTTTTTGTTTGTTTGTTTTTAAAATATTTTTTGCCTTAATCTACCCCCCTCATAATGTTTTAGTGACCATGAGGGAGGCAACGTCAGTGCCCACACAAGCCACCTGGTGGGCAGTGCCCTGTCGGACCCCTACCTGTCCTTCAGTGCAGCCATGAATGGCCTGGCTGGTCCTCTGCATGGCCTGGCCAATCAGGTTTGTGCTAAATGTGTCCCAGCAACTAGTTTCTGCTCTTATTCTTCAGCTGCTGTCATATTTTCTGGCACATGCACGGAGGACGTTAAGTGAAAGCGACATCTCCATAGAGGTTCTGTGTTATTTAGGATGATACCTTGTGTATTAATAATAATAATAATAATAATAATAATAATAATAATAATAATATGCCAAACATTGTAACTTTGCAGTGATGACTCATCAGTGACATTTTTTTTCTGCATCCTGCAGGAGGTGCTAGTGTGGCTGACAGCCCTGCAGAAAGAGCTTGGTGGAGAGGTGTCTGATGAGAGGATGAGGGATTACATCTGGAACACACTCAAGTCTGGCAGGGTAAGGTCACACTGAATCTGCAGTCTTCTCTCCTAACCTACTATGGTTTTTAAGGATGCCTTGCTCCTCAGCTCTGAAAGCATGTTGAAAATACAAGAGTTTATTGGGCCTTTTCAATCAGGGCTCCTAGACCTTGGAACAACCTGCCTGAGGAGCTTAGGCTGGGCAAAGCGATATCATCTTTATAAATCACTCCTTATAAAAACTTGCTTTTATGCAATTACCGTTTTTTCATTGCTTTTGCTCGTTTTTTTTATCCTTTTGTAAACCACTTTGTAATGCTATTGTAAGATGCTATAAATATTAGTATTATCTCACCCCACTGTTGCAAATGTCTTTTTCAAATGAGATTTTTCCTCTTTCGGCCTTAGGTGGTGCCAGGCTACGGCCATGCCGTCCTGAGGAAGACTGACCCACGTTACACCTGCCAGCGTGAGTTTGCACTGAAGCACCTGCCCAACGACCCCATGTTCAAGATGGTTGCCCAGCTTTACAAGATTGTGCCCAATGTGCTGCTGGAGCAGGGTAAGGCCAAGAACCCCTGGCCCAATGTGGATGCTCACAGTGGAGTGCTGCTGCAGGTAAGGAACACATGGTAGTGTGTATGATGATGACACATCAGCATATTGTGTCATTTGTAGCCCAAACTTTTGTAATTTTAAGCTAGAAAGTATGGCTTGTCGCGTGCTAACCTG
>CABFOQ010002579.1:8760-19162 GCA_900660455.1 Gephyroberyx darwinii | reverse complement strand
TCCCCCCCCCCACCTCCCCACCCTGCACAGTACTATGGAATGAGTGAGATGAATTACTACACTGTGCTGTTCGGTGTATCCCGAGCCCTGGGTGTGCTGGCCCAGCTGGTGTGGAGCAGAGCTCTGGGCTTCCCCTTGGAGCGCCCCAAGTCCATGAGCACAGATGGACTGATGACACTGGTGGGGTCCAAGTCAGGCTGAAGGACAAGCTGAAGGGAGTTGGGGGTTAGTGTAAGGGGTGGGAAGAGGAGGAAATGTCAGATATAAGTTGACCCCTGTCCCAAATGGGATTCAAAGAGACAGTACGCTTTTAATGTCATTTCACGAAAAAGGGCCTTTTAAATCTTCACACCATTAGAGTTAAAGTGTGTTAGTTAAACATAGATACGTTTTCCCGCCATGCCTCCATGTTTGGAAAATGCAAAGCGAAAACTTACTTACACTTTCCCCCAATAGGCTCAAACTGCGTACCGCCTGTTAGCGTCACTAAGATTGGTACAGTGCCTGTATCTGTCTATGAGCACTAGGCCAGAGCTACAAATAGGCAATGGCATTCAAAGGGATTTGTGTGGGTGAATTACACATCTTTGTATCAGTTAAAAGCTAACGATCAAGTAGTTAATAATCTGACTCAACCATTGCTGCTTTTGGCTTATGCTGTGATTTTGTCTTAGAGGATGTTCCCAAGCAAAACCTTTTCAATTAAAAACTCTCAACATAGTTTCTTCTATGCAATGTCCCCAGATGTCATCCGACCCGGTCTGCCAATATATTTCACTCCCGTTCTGAACACTCCAGTGTAGCAAAAAGGTCCTCCCCAGTAAAATGATCAAACTGTTCAAGATATACAGCCATAAACATGAAAATCTGTTAAAAGATACTGCCCCTTTAAATCTTTGGACTCACTTTTGTCGCTGACTTCCGTGTATTTTTTTCTCCCTCATGACCTCTAGCACCTCTATGATCAAAATAACTGTCTTGTCAAAGTAAGTCTTTTCCCCTACTCTTTTTCAATCATATTCTTTTAAATTTTTTGTGCTCAAAGGGTGCTCTGAATAGCAGTCTAGAGAACCAAAAAGTATAGTTGTGTACAGTAACAGAATGTTAAAGGAATTGAGTAAAGGGTGTTATAATTTGCTTACAGAAAATGCTTAAGAGCAAGCTTGAATAAAAAGTGGGCAGCCAGGGGGCTTTGTATTTGTTGAAGTCCTGTCTTATTTGAGTGTATATTTGTTACTTAAACCCCACAGGAGAGCGCTTGTCATCAACTACTCCAAAATGAGCACTTGCTAGATTGGATTTCCTAATTTGTAGCAGTAGAAACTCCGGGTTGGTTTAGTGTCCCTTTTATGGAGGTTTTGGGTGTTTTAATATGTACAAAACTATAATCTTTGGATTCTGATTTTGTGGTTTTATTTATACTTTGTGTACATAGGTATATATATGTATAGGCTGAATGTATGAGCACTACGCGACCATATTGCTTGTATAACCACAACAATTATCATAGGTTACCATCATTGTGTAATGTCCAATCTCACTGGTCACTGGAAAATGTGACTTTCTGCTTTTTGAAAATACTGACGAACAAACTGCAGCTATTTTGTATATACACAATCATTTTCGCCTAGTTCTATGGGCCTAGCCGGTGCTGTTTTGCAGGTGATTTATTGGAATGTTTCAAGCTTGCCCTTAAGTCTTAGTTCTGTCGTAACTTCGCCTGTTGCTCTTAGGTTTGTCAACACTCCATTTTTGTGTAGTATAAGCTAGATCTTTCATCCCGTTCTAATGAATCCATGTCAAGTCAGTAATTCGCTCAAATATTTTTGAATCAGTATACCTTGCTGGCATCTCCCTTCTGGCTTCATCTGGTGTGTGTGTGTTTCTTATTATTGTGGGCTTCTTCCATGTGGTTGGTGTTTAAGATATCTGGTTATTTTGATCGTAGAGGGGCATAAAGGTTATGCATGGTAACTGGGAGTATTCTTTGGATTCATCAGAGAAACATTTGGGGTATGGGGCTGAATGGGTCAAATGGGGAAAGAAGTGATTGACAGAGCAAGTATTGGAAAACCTAACAAAAAAGGAAAAATAATAAATGTTTTTATTAACAGTGTTGTCTAATTTTTTCATGGGGTAGAAAAGGGCATGTGCAGTAAAGCAGCTCATTAGGTCTTACCCTAGGGGCAGGTGATGTAATGGCAGTAATCTGGCATTTCTGAATGTTGAAAAATACATGGACATGCATTGCATCTTTGGGACAGTGCTTGTCCACCCACTTGACCACCTCATCTCTGCTTCCTCTATGGCTCTTATGAGTGAGTCATGTCTGTAACCTGAAGATAAAATGATAAACTGAACACACACTTGGACCTCTATCACATGAGCACTCACTCACTGTAAAGCCTGTTGAGACTCCTCTAGTGTGCCATTTGTTTGAGCATGCAGCATCAGAGAACAAAATGATGACCAGAATAGTTTTGTTTTGAATACTCAAATCACACCAGAGTTAAGACAGGACAGTCCATGTTGGTAACTACTAAGGCATCTCACTGATAACAAATACATTTATTATCTTTGGAAAAAACATTCTCAAATTTCACCTCTTTCCCCATGGTGTAAATTCGACACTTGGCAAGGTGAAGGCTGGAAGGTAATAAAGGAGGTTGCATGATCAAGAAGGAAGATAGTACCCATGTCTCCTATGTGCTGTTATTAATAACTGGCCCAGATACCATCACCCCACTCTGGTTTCTTGTTGGTCGGCTGCCCTTGGAAAAGGCTGTGTCCCTCCTGGAAAAGACACTGTCCTGATGCGTGTGCGCACGCAAGCACACTTTCCATTGACAAATTTCATGCCAGATGGTGCAAAGGAACCTCATTCTGTGGGATAAGACATGCTTCAAGAAGTCACTACAGCTTCAGCTCAACATATCTAACGAAAACATCAAAGGTTGCCTCTACTACAATAGTAAAATGTAGTTTTACAAATAAGCCACTCAAACAATGCACAGCAACGTGTTCTGAAGAATTTGCAAATGACATTACACAGAAAACATTAAATTTATGTCTGCATTTTTATGTAAATAACATTAAGCTGTGACATACACCAACAGTCAGCATTCACAAAGATCCATTTTAGGAAAAGTGATGGGATGTGGTAGATGGTACCCACTGGGCATAATGTCTTATGCCCTGCGTACTTGTATTACACTGAGTATCATTATTGCGTCATGTATATACTGAGGGGTTCATAAAGTACTTGCATATCTTTAAAATATTTCCCCCATTTTTCTCATCTACAGGCAGTGTTGGCTCCTATAATAAAATACTTTGTGCATGAAGTCCTTGATTCTGTGAGGCTTCAGCATTGTGAAAACAAAAGGACATCTCTACTAAGATCATTTTGGGATGGATATGCATACACACATAATGCAACAATTACTGACAACATGAACAGAAAGCTGAATACTGAATATTATGCAGATATAGTTTAATATAGACCATCTCTGTTTTACTGCTTAAAATATGCAGCTCAAGTAATGGCATGTAACAAACTTAATAAATATAAGTTAGAATATTTTTATTCAGAGTAACATGGTGATTCATAAAGACCCACTCCCATTTTTAATACACAATATTGTCCTTGCACAAATAATTCACTTGCCCTTCATTTACAATCAAAGAGGGAAAATGAACCGCATCATCATGGAAGCCCATATCCAGCTTTGAACATATTGAATACAAGTTCAGTTTTAAGAGTGTATGAGCATGGGAAACAATGAATCTGTTATTTAGAGGAAGATCACACTTACAATGATTTGCACAGACCTGTGGCAACCTCACTGTAGGTCATCCTCACCTATGGAAACTGCAGTTACTATCGATTAACATTAGTTTACTGTGTTGAGCCCTTTTCCATGGCATAAAGCAATGGGCTACTGGATATGAACCATAAATCCTAGTCATGCCTTAACAATGCAACAAAATATATATTCACCTCTTTCTGTAGTTACACTCATGTATCATATATAAATAAATCTTACAGTAAAATAAAAACATTTTAAAACCGTCCAAAAAGAATGAAGCATTGAACCCACGGGCAATGAAAATGTTTTATTCTACAGCCCACAAGGTATATTAGTCTATTATATACTGAGAATGTACATGGCAGGTAAGTAACGACTCAATACAGTTAACACTTTGGTTTCTACTGTTCTTCAGAAGATGAGCATGCCATAAGCAGGGTTGGACTCCCCCAACCCTCCCCCCGATCGTTACAGATTACTTGTTACCAGAGCAACAATCCACTATATTGCTATTACTCTGTAATGTAATCAGATACTATCAATAACTTTGCCACAGAATAAGAAATGAAACTAGCCATTTGACTTGACTGATTTTCTTGGTTATGATTTCATGTAATCCAACAAAATGTTACCATCTTGAAAACTATATTTGTTCTGTAATCATCTTGTTGTGATTCCATTGCCTTTACGGTACTCCCCAACCCTGCCCATTGGTACTAAGTGGCTTACAATTGTAACCAAGTTCATTTTTTTCCTGTTAATTACCTGATAGGTGCTAGTTCTGGGCTGTAAAATAAGGCATTACTGCAATGGCAGGCCAAGTCAAAATGGCCAAAAACACAATGTTCACAGCATAACATAGTCTAGTTAAAGCTTCATTCCCCCAATACTCTAAGCTAACTAAAGAAAAAATATAGTTTTGCCCTGTGCAAAAAGTATCACTTGAATATTATTGTCACAGCAGAGGTGGGCAGAGGTAATGTCACATAATGGCACATTTACTTTTTAAACCCAATAAAATGTACTTTTTTTCATAACTCATGCTGCATTAATTGAAAATCTTCATAGGATAAAATTAATTAATTTATTGCACTTGACTTATGGCACCGAGTTCAGTGCCATGAGTCAAACAATATATTAAAACTACCATTTGGTAAAATAAGTAACAGCAAAGAATATTCTTTCCTAATGTAATGAACTAATGGCTGAACCCAAACAGATACTCAGACACGCCTTGACTTGAAAATGACAACGTGGTAGGTGTAGTGAGTGTGTAATTCCCTTGAGGGCATGGTGAATGGTAAGCCTTGTTCCCAGTCAACAGCCAGACACACATCCATGTTAGCACCAAGCTAAGGGTCCCTGCGCCTTTTGAAAAAGTCAGTGTTTTGTTCTCTGTCACTGTCCTGTCCGTTCAATAATTGACTCGCTGCCATTGGTACTGTTGACGTTGCGTGGATTTACTGTTTTGTTTACATAAATATATCTTGTAACTACAATGGAGCAAGCAGCAAGGCAGGGTTCCTCTGCCAAGGAAGGATCCCTTGAGTAGAGGTAGATGGAAACTGTACAGATTTAAAACATATGAAGGGGGAACGTAATTGAAAAATTACTAATGTGTCACATTAGGTTTAAGCAGGAATAAGCACAATCCTGGTTATCCCTACATAATGCTTACAAGGGTTGGGTGGTCCTCCTTCTTCATGTGAGGAAGCACTGTGACATCTGGGTGGTGGCAGAGACTTGAGGCAGCGGGGCAACTGAGCGGTGTCATGCAGGTCCGAATGTACAACGGGATGATGGTTGGTATGGTGTAAGGCTCAACGAAGATGTACAGCGGCCAGCCTCACGTCTGGTGCACCTCATGAAACATCAACTCCCGTGGGATACGAGTCTCTGGGCCGTAGAGCTTACAGGCTCGCTGCTCAAAGGCAGCGACGTTCTGCTTTACGACTTCATCAAAGAACACGGTGGCCAACTGGGAGTGCAGCAAAGAGCGGAACTCAAAGGAGATCTGTTTAAGATATAATACAACAAATACATTTTAGTATACAACAGAGAGGAGATGAGTCATATACTATGGCAGCTGTAGATATGGGAAACAAAACAGGCTTTAATTAATTTAATTAGAAAAGAGTTAGTATAGGCTACTCACAGAAAAGTCTACAGTGCAGGTGCGAGGATAGCCAGGAATGCCAGGACTGAAGCGCCATATAGTCTCCAGGTGATTGAAAAGCTTTCCATCTGTACACACTGCCTAAAATCACCCACAGGAGAAACTCTTACAGCTTTGTTATCAAACACTGAACATCAGACACATCATCATTCATGGGACTAACAAACTCATTGAGGCTAGTGGCACTTACTTTGACTAGATGAGGCCGGACACTAGTGATCATAGACGTGTATCTCTCTACCACTGGTGGGAAACCCACTTCAAGATGGGCTTTGGAGTGGCCCGCTCTTTTCATGATGGTCTGAGACTTCTTACACCAGGGTACAAAGAGCTTGTACTCATCCACGTTGGCCACCACATCATACATCTCCTGCATGGAGTGCCTAAGGCAGCAGACATCGCAAAGTTAAGGCATAAAAAAAACAACACTCGATGCCTTTTGTATGAAATTAATTCAAGAGATAGGTTTGCTATTGGCTTATACTGAAAAATTACCCAAGTATCCTACGCTCTGAGTACTCCTTCCTTTTGTTGGTGAGGCTGATGAAGTTTCTGCTTTGGGGAACGGCCGCCATTGTGTCCCAGTCCTGAAGGCAAAGCACTCTGTGTGTTCTTGTCATCAAAATGCCACATGATGACAAGTGTCTAAAAGTTAAGAAAGATCACATAAGCCACATTCTGGAATGAGTTCAACCATCCACGTGCACGCCCATAACAAAGAATGGCCATTACATTCTAGTTCCCTACCACCAAAGTCATTGAGAACAGGTAACGCACTGGTCCAGCACGGAATGGAAGGTCCCTGCTGTGTTTTGGGGCATGCTGGTATTTTCCGAGTTGGGCCTCTTACATGAATAGAAAAAACAAGCTGGGAAACGTGACACCCACTCGTGCCTGTTGCTCCACTCGGGGTGTATTCTAGGAGGTGACCTGTGGAAGCTTGTCTACTGTGTTATGATTAAATCAGACCTACCTATCTGCTAGTTCCTTCTCTTGACAGTTACAACTTGAGACTAAGGTAGTAACAAGACAGCACACCCATAACAACCCCGATACTATTAAATATATCATCGGAGGTCAGCATGATAGCTTTTGACCGCTGCATGTCGGGCTCACCTGATGTTTTGACGCAGGCATCCCCTTGGCCCCGCTGTGCGACACGACCGAGGCGAGCCCACGGTAGCAATCTCGAGAAACTCACTGAATGTTCGCACACCCATGGGTAACCTCCGGGCACCGGCCGTAGCTGCCATGAAACCAGACACCAAGTTCACGGGTGTCAGATCTTTGGTCTAGCGAGCTGGGTACGGTCTGGTCCAGGCTGTGGATTGTAGTTGCCGATCAAAAAACACCCGTTTCGGTTTCGGTCAGAGACGGGTACAATGGACACTTAATTCTGATTTGCTAGACTAACTAGCTAGCATAGCTTAGTTGACAAACCAAACTATGTTAACTACCACAGTCACCGCTGGTCCCGACGTATCCCTGCGCTGTTTATTGTTATAAACGTAACGTTAACCGCTAAATTAGCTAGCTAGGTCCGAACAAACACGACCAAGGGCCGCGTTCTCCTATTTTTTTGCAGAAAAAAAACTCATATCACTCCATGTCTGAAGCCCAAAAGCTTCCGCAAATGCATGACATTTACTGTTTTTCGCCTTGGGTATTATCAAATGACACCCAGCCGTACTCGACCTTCGGCTGTTAACTAAAACGCCGGTGTTGCTTTATGGGACAGACTGTTCCTTTCTTCAGTCAGTTGGTCTTCGGCTTAGGTAAACGGTTTCCATGGATCCGTTGGCGAAATGCTGCCTCCCACCGTTCTGGAGGGTAACGGCTAATAGCTAGCACACATTACAGTCCTAGTATTTATTTAATTTTAGCTAGCCCACGCATTTTCTCCAGGAAATATTATTTTCTAGTTACTGATCTTATTATTCTCGCCAAACTATTATACCCTAACTACTTCTGCATACTTATAGCTAGAGACTCCCATCTAAGTGTAAAATGTCCAGCTACTTTAGGATAGTAGTTCCCAAAGTGGGGTCCAGGGACGCCCCAGGGGTCCTTGAGGGGGTCCCCAGCAAAATGAAGCACTGGAAGATAATGTATAATGGCTATTCTGATTAGATGTTTCACTCTCTCCGGTGTTATCTTCTCACCTACTGCACGGACACATAACAAATGGAGGTGTGTGTGTTGTAAGGCGCATCTATATGAGGGTCCTTGACATTGAAATGTTTGGCAACCCCTGGAGATGTGTGTGAAATTATGGATTAAAATTCAAGCTGGTCAATCAAATTGAAGCAAGCATACAGATGTGTTCAATTGATGCGGCCTCAGCGTAACCTCCTTCTGCAAAGTTCTGAAGTCGGAAATACAACTTGTCTCATATTGAAGGTTTTTTGGTAGAGAACAATAATAAAATGTACCCTGTAATAAAAGTATTGTAGGTAGTTCAACTTTGATTTTAGAAATCTAGTGGCACGAAGCTAGTTTGTTCTGCAGCGACAGCACTGGGTTGATGTTTTGATTGAATAAGAATTTATTAGCTAACACTGCTTCCATGCCCCCACCCCAAGTTCACATCTCGGCAACTCTTGTGTCATAGATTTACGTCGGTCATGTGCGCTGTTGTAATAATTCCAATAGCAATTTAAGGCAGCCTACCACACACATTTTTCTGTACGAAGTCTTTTTATTTTGCAATACTACCACACGGGGGCGCCATTGCATCGGGCAAGGCGAAAACAGACCGCCACGCCTGTAGGCGGACCAGTAAAGTCGTAGCTAGCATCGTCAGACCAGACATTGGATACGGACAACAACACTGACAGATTCAGCCCGCATTTGTGTTTGCAACCAGTTATGGGTGTAGTCTGAAAAGGTGGATACAGTAGCGCACCGCAATATACCTCGCAGTTTTATCCTCATGAAGGAGCTCCGTCCTGGCTGAGTTTGGGAGATGGGAGTACTCAACATTGCAGACCAGGTGGGTTGAAAGAAAGCGCTCTGTGTCTGTGTTGTGGCGTAGTCTATGTGCTGGTAAATAACTGTTCTTGTGCGCAGCATATATATGTTTTCATGCATCTGCTTGTTTTCCGTTACTAGCCTTTTGGTGGTTATTGCTTATTTGAGAGTGGATTTGCGTTATCGGCAATATCGGGTATATTATGTATCGCGGTCGACGACGCTAGGACGTTGAGTCTGTTGTTCCTGGTCCTGTTAGGCCCCAGTCTGGGCCAGGGCCAGCTCCCTAGCTGATGTAGCCAGAGCCGCCTGACTAGCTGACGACGTTAGCCAGCTAACTGCAAGACAAGGGCCCCAGGATATAACGTTAGGCCTCAACTAGGGCTCGGTCTATTTGCTGAAAAGAACCAAGCATCGTATTCACCTATAGTAAACTCACAAATATACGAATGCTTTTTTTGTTATACTCAGTATTATTTATCTTTTTAGCAGCTTATAGCTATACGTAAAAACGTATCCTGTTACATTGTATAATTGATGAAAATAACGTTACAATCCGAGACCCCGCTTCGGCAAGCATTTCATACGTTAGCGTAGCGTTAATAGACATGTCTGTTTTGCAGCCTCCTCTGGTCCAGGCCATCTTCAATCGTAATGCTGAAGAAGTCCAATTAATATTGCACAAAAAGGAGGATGTCAATGCACTGGTACGTACAAAATACTTATACGTTGCAGTATTTAGCGAGCTCCAGTAGCGAGTTGGGCCCTGTAATATCGGGTGAATGTGCAAATTAAATGTCACTATCGATTGATCCAATATATTTCTTGCACAGGACCAAGAGCGCCGTACGCCGCTTCATGCTGCTGCCTGTGTGGGTGACGTCCATATAATGGACCTCCTCATTGAATCAGGTGAGAGAGCTGAGTGCATTCTTGATGCTTGAGTGAGGGCTTCAGCCTCCCATCTGTAACCTGCAGAACTGGTGGACTGTTCTTCCACTGTCATTGGCCCAGCAGATTTCCCCCTCATCAGTTCGCTGTGCAACAGTATGCTCTTTGACTTGATGATGCATCCTTGTGACCTCCTAACATGCATGATTTCTTTGTACAACAGGTGCCAGTGTAAATGCTAAAGACCATGTGTGGTTGACCCCATTGCACAGGGCAGCTGCCTCCCGGAATGAAGTAAGCTATACATGTACTTGTACCTCATGGGTCTAATGTGCACTAAATCAGATCAGTGGGTTATTGATTTAATTTAGATGTATGCACCAAATCCATGTGCCACAGGAAAATGTAGCAAACCATTTGTGTAAAATATTTCTTTGAACCCATTTTATTGCTTCTTCCTCCTCAGAGGGCAGTGGGTCTGCTGCTGCGGCGTGGAGCAGAGGCGAATGCACGAGACAAGTTCTGGCAGACACCGCTGCACGTGGCCGCTGCCAAC
>CABFOQ010002578.1:9487-27052 GCA_900660455.1 Gephyroberyx darwinii | reverse complement strand
CAATGTACCGCCCCCCAAGCCCCCGGGCCCGTCCCCCTAGCCCCATGGCACGAACCCCAAGTCCCGCCCTGAAGCACCAGCCTCTCATTTCCTACTTGCTTCACACCGAGACTGTCATTATGTGATAACGTTTCCCCTTCACCGATGCCTGCTCCTTACATCTGTGGTCCCTTCCCCCGGGAAAGCCCACTCGTGGCCCCCCGGGTCACCCTGTGTCCGTGTAAATAGTGAGGACTGTTCTTTAATTAAAACAAAGTGCTTGAAGAGATCGCTTCACTTTCACCTATGTGCTGTGTTCAAGAGAAAAAAAAACATCTACGACATTCTCCAGTGTTGCCGTGGCTTTTCCCTTCTCCTGTGCCAAAACCTTGTCGCCTTGTCACCGCATCGACTTATTGCTCCGTTTCGTTCCCTTTCATTTCTTTTACTTATCTACTTTTCTCTTTTTTTGTATTGAATTTCAGGTGGTTATGTATAATGAGATTTTAGCATGCCCCCCCTAATTTGAGGGTGCATGTTGTGTTTAACCTGATCCTCACGGTTGCCATTTTGACTCCAACATGGCCGCCGACAGGAGCAGTTAAAGTTGCACCTGTGCTCCCAGCAGCAACTTGCAAACTGTGTATAGTGTGTTTACTGTATCATATTGTCAAAGTAACGTATTTAAGATGTTTGAATAACATCAGTGAGAAATGACTATGCCTTTAATGTATTTTTTTCTTGATAATAAACATGACAGTGCTTTGACATGACGAGTCTCTCTCTGTTGCAGGGTTGCATTGTAATTTTTTATTAACATCTATATCTATATGTTTCGATGGGGGGGGGTTGATGATTTAGTGCATGTCAAGCCTGTGGATATCTGATATCAGAAGCTCCCTGCATGCCAAAGCAATGACACTTCAGGTCTCAGCTTAAGCCATGTCAGTGCTATTGAAAATCAGCTAACTACCCACTAACTTCAACACATTAATGTTAAAAAATGATACTTTTTCTAATTTCTAGAAATTTTCTTTAAATTGAAATGACTCTCTATCTAATCGTGTCTCTCTAATTGAATTTATAAAGCATACATTATTACTGTACTTGGTTCAAGAGTTGTTATGACGCATTGCTCGGTGGTTCTCGCCTCATAAACCTACATGAACAACCCCTGGCTTTCCTGCCACCTTGTCTACAGCTATCGAGTAGGTGGGAAACACACACACACAAACTGACACACACACCGTGCAAGAATACACTACACATACAAGCAGGCGTAAACACATCCTCAACTTTTCTCACTCATATTAACTATATATACGTGCATGAGCGCACACACACACACTTATTCACACACACGCTCTTCTGGAGGAGGTAGCCAGAGTGTGAAATGTCATGTAAAGGCTGTATTGGTGTACGGAAGTCCCTTGGCCCCACGATGCCTCAGTCCTGTCACCCAACCTCTCGGCGCTATGTGGCACCTCAGACGGAAATAGCAAGCGTGACGTTGTTTTGGTGCCAGAAATCTTAGCCTGCTGTCCGTGGGGGTATAAATAAAGAGTGTGTGTAGGTGTGTGTGTGTGGAGAGGGGGTGTTCCCTCCCTCTATCTCTCTTTATCTCTCTCGTGTATCTTGCCAATCGCTATTTCTGCCTCCCAATCAAAATAAAGTTACATTTAATTGGAATCAACTGAATGTCGTCAAATTGACTTTTTCGGGTGACTGTCTCCCTGAAGGATGTACCCGCCTCCTCCAGTCCCGTTAGCACTTTCCCCCCTTTTTTATTTGTCACATTATATAAAATATGAACATTATTTCACAGTCTCTTTCTTTAGTTTCAACACTTATCTGATAATTGCTTCCTGTGTGTGTGTGTGTGTATGTGTGACTGTGTAAATGAGAGCCTATCTTACAGGCTGGCACCTCCTTGGGCTGCACAGGGATATTTTAACAAGGCATCCTGTCGGCCATCAATCCCAGGTCCTGATCAGCCCCCCTGCTAGCTCTGGGCAGGCCGCTGCTTGCAGAGTCTAAGTGTTCCTCAAGAGATCCTCAGTATGAAGTATAAAGAAAGTAAATTGAGTCTTTGATGTTTCGCCTTCCCTGTTGCTCCGCCCCCTCTCTCTCCCTTTTTCCAGCCCAACCCCCTCCTGCTCTTTCCTAATGAAGGGCATTCTGAGGAGCTGACAGACAGATTGGTAGAGCTTGGCACAGCATGTTCCCTACTGGATAGGCTATTCATAAGAGAGAGAGAGAGAGGGAAGGCAAGAGAGAGAAGGCCCCGGGAAGTGCAGACAGCTGAACGGTAGCCATGGCTCCCCTGACGTCAGCAGGCCGAGTTATCACACACTCCGACCGAGCAGGGAATAGACCCATCATAAAACAGCTTTACATAATAGCACTGAAGACTACTAGGAGTACCTCTGGTGAATTACACTACTTGTACACATCAGTGGTGTATCCATGCTCACAACGTTCCTCCATAGACATGTCCTTTGTTGTATGCTGCTGTGCAACACCACTCTGTTTAAACATGAATTCCCCATATAGAGCTCTGTTGACATCTGCTGCTAGTTGTGCTGTAGTGTTAGCTACATGCAAGCACAGGTACACCAGGAGGAACATTTCTAGGATTCATTTAGGATTTCATTGGGCAGAGGATCGTCAACATTTAGCCCATTCGTGAAAATTGATATCAATGGTTTGAATTTTGGTCAACTCTATTGTCATTGGCAATGCAATTCGAAGATGTCATGGAATTGCATTTTATTTGATCTGGAAAGTTCTTGACTTAAAACTAATGCAACTGAAACTTTGGGAAGAACTTGGGAGAAACTTAGGAAGAAATTTGGGAAGTCAATGTTGGTAGATTTTTCTTTAACATGTCTACTTTTAAACAATCAACAGTTTAAAAGTAGACATGTTTGCAGATTAGTTTATAATTTAATAATTTCAATTCTTTTCTCTATTATCAAATGTATTCAAAAACTTTGTAAAAAAAGTTGTAATATAAATGTTCACACTTAGTAAAAGTATTAGTATTTAGACTTATAGTATAATTAGTAAAACATACAATATAATATAATATAATATAATATAATATAATATAATATAATATAATATAATATTTAATGTAAAATGTCAAAAACCTTCACATATACTATCAATGTCTGTATGAAACTTGTGATCTCAGGCCAGAGTTGGGTGTGTTTAGCTAATGGGAGTCAAAGTTCACTAACGGAGACAGACTGTCTGGATCAGTTGCTAGGCAAACTTCACAACCGATCCAGTCTCTTCATGTAGACATCTTCTATACATGCGTGATTATGAGCATTACATTGAACTAAACAAGCCTCTGGTGGCTGAGGTGACAAAGAGGGTTCTTGCTGGTGGTCTGAGGCACGTGTGAATCTCACGCTCCCTCCTGCCTCCTCTTGCCCCCCATACACCTGTCCTGTGCCGAGCCTCTCATTCATTGGAGCTGGACTACGGGGTCGGCACTGACATCCCTAATATGTGTCAGTCGCTACTGCAACAGACTCAAAATAGACATTTAACTGTGTGTGTGTGTGAATGTGTGTATGTGTGCATGCACGTGTGTGTGTCTGTTCACGCACATGTGTGAATTGGAGACTGACAAGACCACCCTGTTCCAGAGGTTAAGGATAATGGGAGCTGGACGTGCTGAACCTGAGCTGTTTTACAGCTGACCGGGGTAATTGCATCATATGAAATGTTTCTTCTCGTTAAACGTTAACAGTCCCCAGAAGTTTGCATGGTTCAAACAACAGGCACTTTAGCATGCTTTCAACTTCTATGGTGTTTGCATTTCTGTTCTTTTTAAGATGATGTCCCCCTTCGGCATCCACATGCACTGGACATGTGAGTTCATAAATAAGTTGGGCAGATGGCCAACCGGTTAACAGCTTTTTCATGACCTTTTGACACTGGATGTACTCTTTAGACCAAAACTTGGATGCAGACCTAACATCAAAGGTACTTGCCCATTCACTGTTCCACCACAGCCTTTTGATAAGTGTCAATGGAGTACCTTCTAGCCATATTTAAGAAACTACTCCACTGTCAAAAGGCACCTGTAGCCTGAATGCACAGAAGATGGATCTCTAAGCTGTGTATCTTCTACCTGGAGTGTCCATGGCTTAAATTACGAATTTAGGGGCCCTTAAGGCTACAGGTGTACTTTTGTAACCCGCCACTCCACACTTCCATTTTTCACCTACTTTGTGTACAAAGTGTACAAAGTACACTTAGTCCCATCGGTCGCAGGAGGGCTTGTGTCGCGATCTAACTCACTCTATCTTCGTCCACCTGTCTGAACTGTCAGTGTGTCCGTATCCACCCCATTGAAATGGCCATCTCAAATGCCCGATGATGAGTGTAGCGGGACCCAGTACAAGAGGTGGGACCATCAAGGACAGCCGGGAGGATCCTAAAGGGTCCTTGAGAATTTCAGCCCTCTCCATTAAAATAGAATGGGGCCCAAAAATCTCCCCTTTGAAAGGCGAGCCGTGGGGCTCAGTTTTCAAAACAAGAGCAGGGTGCTCTCGTGGGATTAGCCGGTGTTGCCCGGCAGAGGTGACTATAGTGGACTACTTAACGTGTGACGAATGACAGTCCAGTTTGGTTTGGCTCTCACAATTACACAAGCAGACACGTACACTTTCACCACCGAACACAGAATTGCATTGAACACAAAGCAAACCATTCTCTCAGAACAAGACATGGACCACTACTCCCCCCATGCACAATGCACACACACACACACACTTACTTACTCATGGTAGTCCATTGAAAAACAAAATGGAGATGCTTAGACACACACACACACGCACATCCTTCTGTTTCCAGTGCTCTGTCATTGATAAATCATGGTAGTAGACAGGACAGGAGCAGAGAGAAAGATAAGGCAGCGATACAATAAAAACAGCGATATGAAGCTGAGGTCAGTGAGTTGCTTTCACTGTGGCAGGCTGGGAGAGCAAGCAGGACAGATGTTTCCCGAGTATCTTAGCTCTGCAGGGGGGATGACAGGCTGGAATGAGACTGGTGGGTGAGTAACGAGCCCAAAAGCCAAGAGAGATTGTACAACTGTGACATTCCCTCTCCCAATACATATGAGCTCCTATAGAGAGTGTATAGGTTGTTGGCAAATGTTCTGAAACATCTGTTAGCGCTTTAACGCACCATTATTGTTGTTGATTATGACGATTCAAAACGCTGATGACCGTGATAGTGATGCTTTAACCCACTAATCATCAAAGTTGTCCGTCACACATCTGAACTAGTTCCATAAGCAGAAAATTTTCAACATGCCCTAAAAGTGATCAAGGGAAAATTGTTTGACAATATTGATATTTCCACTTGAATGCAAAGCATATAATAAGCAAATAATTACAGTGGAGCCTTTCACTTTGGTTTGACCTAGCAACCACAAGACAGAACGGTGACTATGACATTGATGGTTTGTCTGCAACAGAGGGAGAAAGTGGACGATGACTACTGGATGCATGGCCCCTGTCTGAGAAGGGAAAGATGAGACCATGAGGCCTGCAGGGGTCCTGACAGCAAAGTAACTCCATCTCGCTCTCACGTTCCTTTCACTTTTTCACACTGAGGCTGTTGATTAGATGTAAAAAAAAAAATTTTTTAAAAATACAACATTCAAAACAGATTGAATTCTACAGCTTTGCTGCAGTTTTATTAACAAAATTACATCTTTTGAAGAAAAAAAAAAATTCTATTTGGCGTGATCTCTCCTTCAATTCTATTACATTTCAATTCAATTAAACATTGCAATGGACAGGATGCATGACTTAAATGACTTTGAATGTGGTATGATGGTTGGTTGTAGCATCTCAGAAACGGCTGACCTCCTGGGAGTTTTGCACACTACAGTTATCTGCAGTCCTCAGGGCCAAAACACCTTGCAGATGAGAGAGGTCAGAAGAGACGGCCATACTTGTTCAAGCTAACAGGAGGGCCACAAGTCAAACAGCTCAGTACAACAGTAATGTACCAGAAGAGCATCTCAGAACACCCAACTGGTTGAATGTTGAAGTCGATGGGCTACAGCAGCAGAACACCATGTAGGGCTCCACTCCTGTCAGCTAACAACAAAAAGATGTACACATATTAGCCACCATACGACTAACGGAGCATCCTTTGAACACCACAGTGTACCTAAACGTTGGGACCAGTGTACCCTTCAAATGGATAATGTGCCACGTAACAAAGCACACGTTGTCTCAAGATGGTTCCAGAAACCTGACAGTAACTTTAGTTTACTCCAGTGGCCTGCATAGTCCACAGATCTCCAGCCTGAAGAATTCAGACTGTTCTTACCCAGTACTAGCTAGGTGTACCAAATAAAGTGGCCACTGAATGTACACCTCATCTTCCAGTTTATATATGTTACCTGACACAGTCTTGTACTGGATGACAGACAGGATGGTACTGCATTTGGAAATGGTGAATACCTAGGCTACAGATTGGATGGTTTTAGGCGCCATCATAGCAATGAACTGACACACAAGCGTCATTAATGGTTCAGTAGCACCAGGCTTAGCAAGGCCTGTCATATGATAGGCACTAATAGTGTTAGGCCGATGATAGTTACAGTAGGGTGAGGTCATTGCTGGCTCCTGCGGGAGTGAGATACCCCGTCTGTGAATCTCAGCATTATCGCTGGAAATACACACGGCATGTGTGAACGTATAGACACAACCCGCTCTCACAATCACATCGGTAATTCCTTTTAGCAGCAGAGCAACAATGCAACAGCGGAGCAGCAAGGAGGTAGAAAGTGACACCTCTATGATGGCTGCAACTGTACAGTACACCAACACACAGACACAAGTGAAACATTATATGAGCTAGTTTCCTCTTCTGTATTTTCGTACACAACGATCACATTCAATTAAATAAATATTACGTCTTTGATCAACTTGACCGACTGACCTTGCTCAACAGAAACAAGGTCATAGTAATAATGCACACAACAATTCTCTACTATGAGCCCAGGGGTGGCGAGAGACGGGGGTATGACGGGACTATTTCTGGAGGGATTGGAGACAGGGTGTGTATTTTCTGTGGTGTGAAGCTGGAGGGTACAGAAGGCATTTGACCAGGATATGATAGGACGTGTTGGGCAGCTATGCGTCTGCAAACATGTATATTACTGTTGTCTCCTGTCTGTCTGTGTGTTTGCTATAGGAACTATATGTGGCCCGCCACACACATGCCCAGACCGGCACCATTGCATGCACTGAGATGTTTTCATTTTTTTCTTTCTCTCTTAATCCCCCCTCCAACCACCCACCCATACATTTTGTCTCTTCTCTTAACCCACAAAACATGTCACCTTTCCTTTTTCAACATCACTCCATCTACTGTATCTGCTCTTCTATGTCGGTGTCCTTCACAGTGGCAGCACATGTGTTGCCTGTATGTTACTGTCTCCTACATAGATGCTCCATCTAAATACAGTCTGCTTTTGCATGACTGTCTCATATAAATCTGTCTCACTGAATGTCAACGGACTCGATGCCCTTTGAAATATATATACATTATTGATGTGTCTGTGTGCAGTACATCATGTTAGTGCTGTTGCTGAGTGGGGTATGGAAAACAAGCCATCACACACACACACAGTTACACATGATGTTATGACTGCTTAGTGTATAGCACCATGACTGAATTCAATCAATGAAAAATGACTTGGTGAATGTTTAATACAGAACAGTAAAATTATAAAATTCCCTATCAAAAGGAGAATTACATGGTTTAAATCTGTTTTTTGCATTGAGGATTTAAAACCAGAAGAAAAGTTACATATTCTTTTACTGGCTGCTCTCTGTGTTGCACTTCAACTGACAGAGCGACACCACAAGGTTGTGATGTATCGCCACAGCCAATACCCAACCCAGGCTACAGAAGCAGGGTGTGTGGGTGCAATTTGTTTGAGGTATATCCCCAATTTGTCCATATTCCTTCGACAGTGAGACGAACAGGTTCAGGCATTCTAGATGTGCTGAGTTTGCTACTCTGAATTTGTAGGTAAGACTAGCATCAACTGGTTGGTCCATAATGATACAGAAAGTCTATGTGACTGTAGTGTCAGTACGATATCTAGATGATTTCCTGTATTTATGTACATACAAACCTTTATTTGGGAGAACAATTTATCTAGGTTCAATGGATTCACGTGGCATCTACAGATATTCTACTGAGTCTTTTTTCTTCATGGGAGTTCATGTCTTGAACAAATAGTCACCACTTCTGTTAACCCATCCGTCATATGGAAGAGACATTTCCTCAAATATAGGTTGCTCTAATATACGTCAAATAAATACTGTAACTTACATCCAAAAGAGCTTCTCCAGTCTTTTTGCCACCACATCCCTGGAATGAATCGTGTGTAAACAGTTCTGCCTCGGCATTGACAGGACGGCCAAAGCCTGGCTCGTTACACCACGTTTCCCATGCAAGTCACAAACCCACTCTACCCACTGAGGTCAGCTGCATTGGTAGGAGTGCTCTAGGCTTTGGCAGTGTCTCCTCTCAACACAAACGGCCGGAACAACCAGCACATTCATGAGCCGACATACTTGTGTCATCACCAACAACTGTGTATCCAGGTGGACACCTGAAAGAATCATGGCTGAACGGTTCCTCTTGGCAGTACAAGATGAAAACAAAATCACAAAGACTGTAGAAATAATCATTGTTGTATTGTATTTGTCTACAGACAGAATCAAGAAGAGGTTATTGCTCTCATGTTGTCAGAAGAGTGCAAAATGTCTGACATCTGACACCATTTACTAGCCTAGATAAACTAGACGGCCCTCAGAGCACAAACCTCTGCCAACGCTGAACAATTCTCCAACTTGCTGTTACACCGAAAGACATCATTCCCATCACTTACATTTAATGTAAAATTGATTTCTTGTCCCTAATCGTCTAATGGCGGAAATCCCAGATCCAGATCAGCACCGAAATCTAATCAATCGTTCCTGACCCAAGGCCTGTCTCTCCACCAAATTTCATGGAAATCCAGTCAGTTTCTGAGATATCCTGCTGACAGACAGACAAACATAAAACATAACCTCCTTGGCCAAGGTAAAACTTGAGATGTCCGACCTGACCCTGCTTTAAGGAAACTACTGTGCAGATGTTTTAAATGTATTTTTGATCTGCAACCGTTTCCCTCCAGATATCTTCCTCTTTTATAGATATCAGATATCTTCCTCTTTGTGTTTTCACGTAAATCTATCATGCCCAATCACTAAGTTGCAATGTTACGTTTACCCCAAGATTGCTTCTTCGCGTCTTTCTTTCTTATGATGGATTGGTACTGAAGGTCCAGGACAGTTTAAGTTACAATAAGCTTGTTTTGCTGTAATTTCTCAGTCTCTGCTTAACAGGTTTTCACCCTCGTCCAACCTCTCTGGAGCCTGTCAAGGGGTCTGCAGGTCGGGAGCCACTTCTGTAAACCAGCAGGACACCAACAACAAGGTCTATTGAATAGGTTTATGCAATAGCGCCATCCTGTGGACGTTTTACCTACCCTAATTTTGTACTTTAATAGGACACACATTGCAAGCAGGCCTATGGACCAGTGCCACTTGTCACAATTCTATTAATGCCCCACTCATCATACGTGCACATAAACAGAAATTCACCAACGTATGCCTTTAAATTATAAACACTTTTAATAACTTGACAGAACACCACAGGGACTACACACAGGGGAAGGTTGTTTCAGGTCATCGAGATAATAAGACATTGACATGAAAAGTTGACAGAGTTAAAATAATACCAGCTGTAGCAACAAAAAAAGAAACTCAAACTGTTTGAGGACAACAAGTTCTTCCAAGCGAAAGAGTACACATCAATCCCAGTGCTTTGATAATAGCCCCATCGAGAGTACTATGGCAAGAAATAGAAATCCAAATTTGCCTCTCTACATATAGCCTAATACTTTCCAGTGGTTCTGCCAGTAGCACTTCAGCGCCCAACACCACTCACATCAACACAAACACACGTCATTATTGAAACAGACTTTTGCTTTGAGATCAAAGTAGTGAACACAGCCCATCTTTCACACACACTCGCAAACATACGTACGCATACAAACTGAGTGTTTTGATCAGTTATTAATTGCTGATCGAGCACTCGAATTCTTGCAGTTCGAACAAATCTAATCAGCAAAGAGGAAGTAAGCGACTTTATCCCTCCGTAACTGTTACACAAAAAGGTGCTACAATTAAGCTAAACTCTTACGCCATCACTGGGAAAGAAAAAAAAAAAAACCTTACAAAAATATCAAGCCATATCAACCATTAGCTTTAAGATTAGAGATGAGTGCGCGCCATTTCTTTTCAGAGATGTAGTAATGCACTGTCACAAACTGATGTCAGGGAAGTGAGACAGAGGGTATTTTTGGGCAACTCCAAAGGACAACATTTCCCAAGGAGTTGCCTCATAGATTTCGTGTTAATCTTATTGCCAGGACAAAATTACTTTTTTTTTTTATTGTGTCACTTTGTAGCCTATTGCTGGGAGCATTGCAAAACCACGACACTGCCCTAAAGATACCTTGTGCATCACTTCCCTAATACATTATGGGTTATATTGCTGGCTAAAGCTATCTTTTGTCAACTTCAATAAAAGGCTTGCATTACATATTAGAGGCGTGTCTGCTTTTCACACTTTTTTGCTGAACTGATAAGAATTTAGGAACTGTGGTGTGAAGAACCAGTACCCCATCAGAGTCACACTTCGGTCACAGTGCACTGTCCATCAGGGCTACGGGAGCGAATACTGAGCGCAGAGCTGGAGGGCCCGCCCCTCGGAGGCATTCTGTCTGGCTGGGTCTCCCTTAGTTGCCTTCCTAACTGTCTTTGCCTATGCCTTCGCTGTGGCATCATCTCCGCCCTGCCTCTCTCCCACCCGTGCCTTTCCTCCTCACTCTCACTGCTGCCCGATGCAAACTCGTACGCCTGACTGCCGTTCGCCCCCTCGTCGCCTGCTTCCATCTCGTCCTCCTCCGGCTGGCTGATTAGGAGCTCGGAGAGAGACTCTTCCAGGGATGAGGGTGTAGGGGGCCGAGGACTGGCGACATGGCCCCCCAGGACTGTTGGAGGTCTAACTGGGGGAACAGAGACCATAACTCCAAAGCTTGCAGACTGTGATTGGCCTGCGGTGTCTGCCCCATCAGCTGAGCTTACACGTTCTGTAGTTGGTGCGGTAACAACTGGTAAAGCAGGGGTGGGAGCAGGTTCAGGATCCAGCCTCAGCCCCGCCACCCCCTTCTTGGGGATACCCACAACATCCCTCTTCATCTTGCGTCTGCGGCCATACTCATTACGGCGATACTGGACCATGTTCTCCAGGTCGGCCACGTAGAGAAACCCTGCGATCAACATCTCGGTGCTCTTCCTGCCCTTGGCAAAGGCTTCCTCCAGCTCGCGGCTGGTCCTTTCGTCGTACTGCCACCAACCATTGCGGCCCTCATAGTACCAGGCATAGTCTCCATGTGAACTGCCCCCCATCCCTCCTCCTCGGCTCACCCCTGCAGCTGCTGCTTTCAGTTCTTCGGGGGAAAGGAGCATTGGCCGCTCCAGGAAGTCCTCGGGGACTTCCTGTCGGCAGAGGGCACAGCGCTTGCTATGCCAGGAGGCACCTTTTACACACAGGAAACAGAAGACATGGTGGCAGGGGAGGCGTACAGGGTGGATGCAGCTCTGCAGGCAGATGGCACACTCCAAAACGGGGGTGGAGGTGGGAGAGTCAGTAGTACAAGTGTCTCCTACATCCTCTATCAGTTTAGAGGGTGCTAGGGCATTCATTGAATGGTCTACTTCTCCACAGCCTGCCATGCTGAGGAGAGAAAACGCAGCACTATCACAGCAGATCTGGAGGCACATACAATGCACATTTGTATTTTCAAATGTTAACTCTATGGGCTGAGATTACTGCCACCTGAATTTCATAATTTGAATTACACAATTTGAAATATAACGGTTTGAAATTGTATTTGATCCTGATTGCATTCAGCTGTCAACTTTTATTTGTCTAGTTTGGAGTAAAAAAATCAACTCTCAATATGTTTTCAATTTCAGTTCTTACAATTCAAATTCAGTTCTCTGTGACACACATACATTTGTATTTTCAGATGCCAGCTCAGAACAACTCATACAGGCATGTGATCTGCTGCTGTTCTCAGGTGACATGCTGGTCTGATGAAGTAATGACTCCATACACGAACAGCGTCAAGTATGCTCTCTAAAAAAAACCCGTCAGTGAAAATAAGATTCCCGACCAGCATGACAACCCTAAGTATCTGACATAAGAAATTGGCCGGTGTCCCGCATTCCCCCCGGTCTACATTACAAGGAGTTACAACAGAGCAAAGGCCCCGTTTCTACTGCCGACACACCCACCCAGCTATCGGTTAGCTAACGTTAGCTAACTCGCTAATTTGCAGTTATATTTTGTCAATCAAAAAGGTTATATTACATACAATGTATTACTTACAATACTGTTAGAGATAATGGTGCCAATAAGAACAAGCCGTATATCTGACATGCAGGTAGGTTGGTTGTCTGTGATATGTAACGTTACAAAAGCTAATGTTCACTTAGCTAGGCTAACTTGCTAAGTGACTGTGAGGTTAGCTGATGGCTAACTGTTATAATATGCTCACCTGACCTCCAGGATACCTTTACACGCCTCCTCAGTAGCTCAGCAGATAGCGATATTTATAAACATGCATCTATATATTGATACTGATACTAAAATGTATGCCAACAAATAACTGCGTTGCTTTTAGAACACGCCTCCAGTGAAGTCCACTAACTTCAGTGCATCAGGATTGGCCGTTACACTTTCCGATGCCAATCTACGTATGCCACATATCTACTACAGCTGCGCACGTTCATTACGTACCTTATGAGCTGCCGTAAGCCTACGACTGTCAAACTTTGGGGAACTGGAAGCCAGTCACATTTCAGTTGTTTTGGTATTAATAAAGAAATAATGCGGTTTTGGGGAAAGTTGGGAAACGTGGATCTTTTCGGTATAGGCATAATGTTTGTCTGGTTCATAGATCAGTAGTCCAATAAGCAATTTACATTGAGACATACAGTATAAGTAACGATATTTCAGTTCAACAGTTAATTTTACCCCACAGAGGCAACAATTGTAGGCTAGCGTATCCATTTAAAATGTTGTCTTTGAATTGTCAGCCCAGGTCCAGATATGTCCATGTGAAGTTGCAACAAAGTTGTTGAATTTCTAGATACAGATAAATGTTACTGGAGTCTTTCAATGTATCCATCCATCCCCTTCTTTACATCATCTTGTGTTGGACTGCTATCATCCTAGGAATAGAGAGATACATATAATTTGATGTGAACACATTTCTACATTTGACTACATAGACAGAGTAAACTGCAAAAAGCAACATTTAAAATATCGGCCTCTGGAGAATGTGCAACAAGTATTTATTACAGCCTACTTGGACTCAGTCGCTTTTTGATGACACACTTCCTCCACTCTGAGACATGTGGGCAGGGGTCACCGTCGACACTTGGGGAGCGCAGGACGTCCCGTGTACGTGTCTCCTCTCCCCTCCTGTAGGTCTGGACGCTCCCTTTCCGAACACAGGGACCCCACTCTCCCCACTCCCCTACCTCACAGTGCACTACAAGGAGAGAGAGAGAAACCGAGAGAGACTCACAGGTGGCAACAGACAGAAAGGTGAATGTATAAATGTAGGAAATCCAGCTGTAGAGACTGTATTGAAACAGATCATATGGAGTGGTGTGTCTCATAGCTTAAGTGTGTCTGGATACTGAGACTTTCTCACCTTTGGGGGTGCATTGCATAAGCTGTACATCAGGCTCAAATCCCGTTGGACAGGTGGGATGGCACTGACCGTGGAGGAAATACAGGTCTGCTCTACACCTCACACACGTGTCCGTCCTTACACACAGCTCACAGCCTGCAGGACACTCTGAGAAAGAAGCACACAAAGATTATACAAGGTATTATTGTGGTTTACTGACATCATGGGAGATCTCCTTCAGTGGTGCATGCACAAACTCACACACAGGCATATATTCTCCGTGAATAACGTGATGCTGTTTTTTGCCGCATAGCCTCACCGGTGCATTCTCGCAGTGTAGTGTTTGGTGTCAAGCCCTTTGGACAGCTGTCTTCACACCTGCCCCGGAACAGGAAGTGGCCAGGATGGCAACGTATGCAGAAGTTATTGTTGAAGCAGGAGGCACAGTCCTCCTTGCACCCTGCAAGCCAGTAGAAAGAGGCACTGGTTAGTGCAGGGTGGCCACCATGTCAGGGCGCCAAAAGACGGGCTGTTCTTGGTGAATCTGTTTTTGATTCCTCTCCTTCTGTCAATGTTCACTCAGGATTTCATCCTCTAATAGGTTTTAATAAAATAGAAACAGCCTAACAGCCTACGTAATCTAGCAGTCAGTGTTGTTTTCTTGGCTGTACAGAATTAAAGCAAAATAATCTGCAGTAAACCATCGTAATTGTTGGTTCTACAAAATCAGTTCACTCAATTTAATTCCATGTTGCCTCACTTTCAAGCTCTCTGGAAACGTAAAGCATTGCTCCACCGCTCCTACTCAAGATCACTGGTACCTACTGGTGCAGGTGTTGATGTGTGGGGAGCGCATGCCGTAGTGACCGCGTGGACAGGAGGACAGACAAACCCCCCTCTGCCTCATCCCATCCACTTCCAGGTGGAAGAAGAGGCGGGGCTTACAGGACAGACAGCCGTTCTGGTCCGAGCATGTGGCGCAACCCGCCTGACATCTGCTCACTACAGAGCTACCTGTCATGGAGTAGAGGTAAATTAAGGAAAGTGGTTGTGTCTGTGTGTGTGGCAGCCTATGATTGTGATGTGTGAGAGTGAGCTTGTACAAATGAAATAGGGTAACACATGAACTCAAGTGCTATGTGCTCAATTTATAGTCCATCCAAAATATTACAGCCAATGACGTAGTACTTGGTTTCATGATATTATCAGAACGCAGCCAATCCTCAGTGCCAAGCTTTCTAATTTATAGCTTGCAAGGGGGTATAATCCATGAAAACCACATTGTTCTCTGAAAGCTGAAAGAACATATTTATTGTCTCCATATGTGGTGGCTGTCTACTGTTTACGATTTGCTACTAGAAAAATGGGGGAAAATGAACTGCATTCCACAGGTGATATATATATATATATATATACCAATATTAAGTTTTTAGTTTGAATACTTACGTCTGTATCGAAGAATCTTTGCGTGATCTTGGCCTTTTGTAAGATTCATGAAGTGCAGAATCCAAATTAACAATGGTACCCGCATTTTCTTTCACCTTCAGTATGGCATTGATTTTTTTTTTTATCCAATCAGCATCGTTACCTTGCACTGCATCCCAAATCCCATGGCACAAACTAAATTAAAGTCTCTGAATTGTTCCACAAAATTCATCGCTGTGGATCCACGTAGAGACTCCAGCCTCCAGGCAAGACAGCAATAGAGAGCAGACTTAGGCTAAATGTTTTCTTGAGGAAAAATCCCATGTACATTCCATCAGGTCACTCAAGCCGACAGAGTGCCATAAAGAATGCAAACATAAGAGAAACCATCATATGATAGTCGCAACCCAGATCTAATGTAAAGTTTGGGTTAGCTGCTGTGGGCTTGTTCTGTTTCCCACACACACCTCTCTTTCTCACCCGCCTCTCTTCTGTAAGCCTCTTTTTTCTTGACCCTCCTCTCAATCCATTATTACTCCCACTGTCTCTGGCTCTGCACCAGTATATACAAAGTGACTATAATAACATTGTCTGGAAATCTGCATCTTTATCTGTCCTATTTATTTCCTGGTTAACTGAAGTGTATAATGCCTGAGCGGGTTCTTTTATCATGATCCCTCTAAAGCAAAAAACAAGAGGCTGTAGCTCAGTGAATTGTGTAAGAAATACACAGATGTTCGAGCAAATAAACCCTTTGATCAATTTATTATCTGGCAAGATGGTTGGTAACAATTTCACCTCTGAATGTTCGGTATTTTGAAATGATGCAAAATCGTGTATCATCCACTAGAAATACACAGCGTGCTTAAGCATTACCATGAACCATAGTGAACTAAATAAATAGACATACAGATGAAACTGCTACTGATCTTGCACAACAGTAGGCGGACCATGCAGCATATTTGCCAAGATGTCGCTGTATTCCTGTAAAGTGAGGGGTTTAGTGTAGAGGCGGGTGAAGCAGACCCAATGCACCAACCTTTTTTTCTCATACCGTGCCATATCATTAAATCATATAGCCTATCATCAGCCTAATGAAAAGAGGGTGAGTGTGTGACTATGAATACAAAACAGCTCTCCTCATTTGGTTCCATTTAAACTAGAGGAGAGTTTGGGAGTCATTTCAAGACAACATCAGCCACCAGCCCTTCAGTCTACACACAGACTGGATTCAGTCAGGATGATAGCGGAGGGCAGGAAAAAAAAATTGCAAATCCCATGTAGTTCAACTCAAACCATTACTGAGCCCTACATGTTTTCCATTATGACTATATTCAGGAAATGAAAACCAAAGATGCAGGGAGATTTGATCCCAACGAGAAAACAACACAGGGCTGGAAGTGTCAGACAGCAACTGTGATTTCCCATAGAAATGCTGGAAGGTGGCGAAAAGCTTATCGCCTGTTTTGGGAACTGTGTGGTTCTTGATCCACTTCTCCAAAACAGATGGGAACCCTCCAGAGGTCCCTTTGTGCAACAGACGTTTTTTCCCTGGAATTGCTTTTACTCTTCACTTCATGACTGTGTTTTGGTCTACGCTCTCTCCGATGCCTGTCAGATCTTGTGAAATGAAAAGAAAACTCTGTTATTAGCTAATAGGCTAAATTTTGTATTAGACGTTTTGGGTTCATTTATAATTGCCTTGTTATATTGTTGTTAGAACGACATGTTATGCCTACTCACAGCAAAGGCAGCTGGTGCAACACTCAAAACCATGTGCTCTTTATTAAGAAAGGAACTTATCAGAATAACATCTCTCCTAAAATGGATTGCAGTGCTTTCTTAGTTCCTGGCTTGTGTGAAAAACTGTCAAAAGAGGAATCAGCGGGAGCTTTGCATTGAGATTTTACACTGGAGCTGATTTATCTGTGAGAGACAGGGCCGGAAGACACTGCCAGACAGGGGAGCTGGAAGGGGCTACGCTAGCTTAAATTGTCAACAGGTGCTCTGACTCAAACACACACACACACACACACACACACACAAAGACAAAGACAAGACGCAGCGAGGCTAAGCTAGGCTCTTTGCTGAAGGCAAAGTGTGTTGCTCTGTACTCCCTCAAGAACAAGAATCAGCCTAGAGAGGAGAAAGACAGAATAACGCCTCAGTGAAACCTCTGCATGTATGACCAGCTGCTGCATTGTGACATCATTGTGAGCATTGTGACATCATCCATCAAACGGCTTACAATAGATAGCCTTTAGATTGTGCCCCCAAACCACATATCT
>CABFOQ010002575.1:3641-21884 GCA_900660455.1 Gephyroberyx darwinii | reverse complement strand
GCATATGTTAATAGCTACTATATATATATATATATATATATATATACATAAATAATATATAGATTCATTTGGATTTATTTTCCAGTTATTATTTTCCAATTAGCATTGCATATATACATATACATATATATATATATGTTAACTTTGCAGTTGTGGGACAACATAGCATAGCAGTTCTAATTGGGATGACATTTGGCATAAGCTACTACCATTCAAGTCAGATCAAATCTCTCTCATGAGCTAAATATGAATCAACAGTATCAAATGAGGGTTGATGTTCAGCCATCCTGCGCCCTCAATATAAAACACTCGACTCCTCACACATCCACTTCATGACTAGCTGCCCTCTGGCCGGCATGAAACGTTAAAGACATCCTCGATCAAGTCCTCCCACATTAGATTCAGTCAGCTTCAAAGACATGTCTTCTAACGTTAGGATTGCTTTAACACCTCACTCGTGTTTGTGAACTAGAAGCCTGTGTAAATAGGCTAAATAAATTTTAAAAAATAATAATAAAATAGATTTATTTGGATTTATTTTCCAGTTAGCATTGCAATTTCTACTTGTATAACATTTGTTAATAGCTACTACTACTAATAATAATAATATTAGCTGTACCTGCAGCGCAATAACTCTCTTGAACACGTCTTCGCTCATACTTATCTCCACATCAAACTCAGATAATTTCTTGTCAGCCTCCGTGCTTGCTGACCGAACCTCCTTGCAAGGTGACACATACTGGGGGAAATCCAGAACATGGCGTGATGCTAGGGGACAGAATTAACACAGAGTACACCATACATAAATGTCATTGTGATTTGCATAATATAGAAATGAATACAACAGTATGAAACTACATACATGCGTAATCCAACTTGGCACCGGCCAAGGCTTTCAGAGTGTTTTCAACAGACACCTTCTCTATATTTAGAGATCCAATGTCATCATAGACCTTCTTGATTCTCTTAATCAGGTTGTCTGTCATGGTTTTGATCTCATCTGGAGAAAGGTCCCATCTTAGCGTGTTCCTTTTGCTTCCTACTTGGGAGCAGTCTCTGCTAGGTATCAAAGACCCCTTCTGGAGGGTCATTCTCAGGCAAGGTTTAGACACTCTGTAAAATAAAGAGATGCTTATTTTTATTATAAAAAAGTTTTACATTTCTTCTAATTGTGATCGAAAGGGTAAATTTCCGCAATAATAATGGCAGAAAGGTTGAAATTGGATAATGTGGTTGGGGATTTAAGTGAATGAGTAATGCTCTTCCCTCCCTCAACAACTACAGTGCCCTTGAGCACAGAAGACTAGTCATACTTGATGTCAATGTGCATAATTGTATGAATGTGACTCAAGATGTTTCTGGAATAAAAATGTGTGCTCAGTCAATGTTTCCTGGATAAATAAAGGTTAAGAAGAAGAAAAAAACAGGAGTATGACTGAAGAATAAGCAATGCAAAGCTCTGACCCAGTTGCTGATACAGTATATGAACTACTGGCACCTCCCTTTATCTTATCAAAGGACTGCCTAGTATTGAATAGTATCATACTGTTGGGTATTGTTGTATTATTGTAACTCTAGTTATAAACAGTGGGGTCTAATGTCCTTCCTGGCTGCAGCCAGCAGCAGAGGCACAGACTGACATGTCAGCTTGGGAGAGCAAATGGCATGAGGAACGTGTACAATCAAGGTTAACTCTGCATTATGGATAGACACTGGCTCAATACCCAGTGGTTTGAATACACACTTGTTATAACACACAGAGGCATATACTACGAAGTGCATTTCATCTAATAAAACAGAAATAAAACAACGTGGCATTGTGCGAGCCAAACATTCTCCAATAAATTCTTTCTTCCAACAATAGCCCACACCAGCCAAGAGTTTTCAACACCATGCACAATGGATGTCTTAACCTAGTGCAGAAGAAGTGGCCTCTTTTTCCGTCTGGCATAAATGTCCAATATTTTCTTTAGTGACAGTTTTGTATCATGATATCACAGCATGGGAAATGAAACCATCAACAACCATAGTTTGAGGAAAATAATAATTCTACACTTGTTAGCAGAATGTACTCATTATTATAGAACAGTGCATTACATTGCATGTATGTGCATAACTTGTTTTTAAAAAATGTAAGCCTGCATACATTTTTGGCTATGGTCGCTGTCCCCCTAAATCATCCTAAGGGGCAATAAATTCTTCAAGGTCAAACTGGTGAGGAACTTGAAATATGAGCGTGCATTTTTGTCCATACTAAACGTCGACCTTTTCCCATGACCGCCTTGCATAGGGTTACTTAGTATTGCACTTGCAACTTCACTTGCAAAAAAATAAGTTAATAAAAGCGTGTTGCAATTGTTAAGTTATGCCAAATCATAACCAAAACTTGTTAATGGCGTTGTGCTTGGTGATCTTAAGCAAATAAGATCTTATCATTCCAACATTACGTTTGTAACATTAGCTGTGAATCAAGGTATTTGGTTTATTTTGGTACCCCCTACACTAAGTTACACTATGGCAGTCAGTCTGTCACACCGATGCTGAAATTACTACAGATAAGTTAGCAGCTGTTCCCGGTGTAATGAAGCATACCTGCAGAGCGTCTGGCAGACTACAACTCTTAACGACAACATGCCTGCGAGTTCATGCGCTTTTCGTGCAAAAACAACCACAATCTTCCACTGCCCCCTTCTTACTGTTGCTCTTGACAGCCTCAGCAGGGTGTTGCGTGTGGTAAAAATGCTTCTTATTTCCGCTGTGAACGCGCATGCGCCGAGGATGCGATCAATTTGACAGAAGTCCTCATGACGCGGTAGCAGAGACAGCTGGAAAAGAGCTCAGGTAGGTGGGCGGGGGGACACTGAATAGCATCCTTTCATACAATGTTATTTGCAAATTGGCTAACGTCGTATTCCGACAGAGAAAAATGGAGGACCCGAGGATAGCCTCTATTTCTCCTCCCGTGCGTATTTACTGCCACCCTCTTTGACAGAGGATTGCGATTATCCAACCACACAGACTGCACACAACGCACGAGCCTGTTGTCCAGATGATGTGCAACGACAGGCTATTGGAATAACACACGCGCACCCTCCGGCGTCATTTGCTACACGTATGCATAATATTATTATAGTATGAAACGATATAACCTCCCGTCTCCCATTATGGGATTACATCACAGCTTCTGCATCATTGCATTTACGTGTGTCAACACAACGTACTGAGGGAGGAGTACGTCGTGCTAGTCAGACCTTTATGAACATCAAATACATTGCATCAGCACGAGATGGAAACATCATGCTTGAGTCCCTAACTCATCATCATTTTCCCCCCCATATCATCATATTGTGGTACATTGTGTTTGCCAGAACTTTATTGTTTTGAACCAGAACTAAAAGTGACATGTTTGGAACTGCCTTCATCAAGCATCAAAGTCAAAACTATAGATTGGAAGTTCATTAATCCTGTAGGCGGTGGGATTAGTGATATTTTTAATGGAGCAGTGATAATTATAAATAAGAATGATGTCGCTTCCATCATCCCAAGAGTTGTCCTGGAAACAAGAATGGCAATTTGACTGCACCACCTTTTCTAGTTGTTGTTGTACCATTGATGCCAAGAGTGTACTCCCAGGAGTGCAGTTTGTGGTATACGGACGCAGGGATGATGAAGCTGTGACACAATTTAATAAACCCTTTATCAAACCTCTACCCACGTCCATCACAGTAATAATTGTACTATCTGTATGAATGAATTACACAGTCATCAGTCTTTGAGTACCTTTGTTTTTCACTCCACACAACTTCCTATGTCTGGCAGTTTGCAGATAAAAATGGCAATGGAGAAGCGCTTGGCATTCTCTATTGTGCAGTTCCTGCGAGATCAAACACATTGTGGTGCTTTGAATTCAGATGAGCAGGAGAGCCTCGAAGGTAGGTCGACTCACTGTGCACTTACACTCTTCTGAAGGTGTTTTTGAAAACACTACACTCTCCTCCTGCTCTCTATTCTCAAAATGAAATTGAATATAGTCTTAGTTTGCTATCCTGATCTAAAAGGAACAAGCAGTAGGCCTAATCATCAGATGGCATCACAGGAGCCTAGAAGTGAGGGTATGGTATATGCACAATGGAGTTTTATGTCATATGAAAATGACAAGATAGTTGACATTTCTCACTGTGCATGTGTTGTACCCAGGTTCTGACTCCCCATGATGCTCTTTATGATCATGCTTTTCGCTATTCGCTTCAAAATCCAGACCAGTCATTATGTCAGCAGCCATATACCATCATGTCTGAACAATCTTACTCTACAGTTGCAATACAATGTCTGGAGACCACCTTTAAAATCAGCTCCAGTGACTGCCACCTTGCTGTGCCACAGCCTCTGACAGAGATATTCCTCAATTCCCTACTAAAGGTGGGTATTTCACAGTCCACATAAACCAGCGTTTTCATATGCTAAGCATTCTAAGCTCCTTGGTTTTTATCGACGGTGTATGTGCGCTTACTGACTCAGCTTGTAGTGCTTTGGCATCTGTATAAATAAGGTGAAACCCTTTAAGGACTAAGGCTACTGCACCTTTTTACAGCTGTGCAAAGTCATATGTATGCCCTTGCTCAGATTAAGCTGTAGTTGTTTGAGCATTTCTAGGAAATTGTAATAATAAGATATTACAAGATTAATAAGATTGTAATAGCATTCAGTATAGGTCTAATCATCTAATCATCATAAATCATTGCCAAGTGTGGTGAAATGTGATGGGAACCATGTGATGTGAGGTGTATCATCTCTGGAATTGGCTTATAAATACGCCTCACCATTTACCTGAAAACCCTTGATTGGCTTGCAGGTCCTCCAAACTGAAGCATTCACTACATTCCACATGGATGTGTTTTTCAAAAACAACACTATTAAATACCATACAGTCACTTTTTATTCACAAGTAATTTCAGTTACAAATGCATCAGGGGAATGCCTATCTCTCGGTGTTGTGTTTGCCTAGAATGACAACCTAACCATACCAGAGACCTCCCCATCTCCCGAAGACATAGAACGAGCAGAGCAACTCAAGAACGAAGGTAATACTCAACCTCGCTTTTAAAGAATGTACAGTCGTGTCTTCATTAGCTCTTCTGACACCTCCTTCCATAGCATCGCTGGTAGCAGGTCTTCTGATCTTTCAGCCCAAGGTGGACTATCATATATACAATGATTTGTCCAACCATGCTTCTCTAAATCTTTTGACATCTGCTGAGGTGGAGGACTTGAGTGCAGAGAGGAGCAATCAACAGATGCGTAGGGGCAGATTACACATGGCAACTATGTGCTTTTTAAGCAGGTGTTAATCAAATGTAAAATGATACACTGCCTTGATAAAACCGACAAAATTTCAGTTTCTGTATGTGTAAACACTGCCCCCTACTTCCTGGACAAACGTTTTGGAAGTGTCCGTCTCTTTCCTCCTGCATCTCAAACCTTGTCAGACATCTTTGGTGATGCCAGTAGAGCCTGACCTGCTATTTGCTATATTTGGGGTCAGTCCTCTCCAAGAACCTGATGTATTGTAAGAACATTGATGACTCTTAGCATTCAGCCTCTGCTAAAATGAAAGCAGCCACAACCCAGCACTCATTTCTAAACCCCTTTTCTATGGTGTGATTCCTATATAGTTTGTAAGAACTACCAGAGATATAAATTGAAGGTATTTAGATTTTGAGTTGTCCCCAAACAAATTATTGCTATTTATGTATATTGTACTTGTGTGTATGTATATCAATGATTACCGATCTACCCAAAGTGGAGGCAAACCATATTGTATTGTTAGTATCAATGGCCCATTTTCAGAACAGGAGTGCTGATTCCTATCTTCAGCCACCTCTTTCATGATGATCCGAAAGGCAAACTAATCCCTGATAAACCCTGATAAATGAGGCCCACTGCTGTCATTATCAGCTTTCATTATAAGCTTTGGATGAGCGAACTTTGTGTGGACAAACCGATCTTTCATTTGTAGGGAACAATCACATGAAGGAAGAGAACTACAGCTGTGCAGTGGAGTGCTATACTAAGGCCATTGATCTGGACCTAAGAAATGCTGTCTACTACTGCAATAGGTACTCGCAATAGGCCGTTTTCACACTATTACATGTATAAAACACCATACCTATGTTGTAGGTAATGTTTATAACATGTGCATTTTAGTTTAGACAGTGCACAACCAGAGTTGAGTGGGAATACATAGTGATAAAAGCCTGTGATGTCCTGCTGCTTGAATTTGACTAGACTCTGTCAATGAATGTTTCCCCTGTGCATTATTGATATGAGTACAATTAAACAAGCCAGAGCCAAACTTGAGCATAGAGAAAAGTCTGCAAGCAGGACTATAGAATCTGTGTTCTGGGCTTTGTAGGGCTGCAGCTCACAGTAAACTGGGAAATTACACAGAGGCAACTGGTGACTGTGAGAGAGCCATAGGGATCGACCCCAGTTACAGCAAAGCGTATGGAAGGATGGGGTGAGTTAACTTAAAAAATGTTTGGTAGATGCTTGTCAGATACACTTTTTTACGGTATTCTCTATATAGTCTGCATTATAGTATATAGGTCAGTCGAGAGTTATGTCTGCCTTCCTCTTTTGTGGCTCCAGATTGGCTTTGACTGCCATGAACAAGTATCCTGAGGCAATTTCCTACTTCAAGAAAGCTTTGGTATTAGACCCTGAGAATGATACCTATAAATCCAATCTGAAGATTGCAGAGCAGAAGCAAAGAGAAGCAACCAGCCCTGTAAGTGGAAAAAGAGCTACACAGTACCCCTTACCTTTTTCAGGATATACAAAAAAAAACATATTATGCCAGGATTGTTCTGACCTTTGTTTCTTATAACCATCTGCCACAGATAGCTGCAGGATTGGGATTTGACATGGCTAGTTTAATCAACAACCCTGCCTTCATCAGCATGGTAAGAGCACAAGCCCTAACACATGAAAACCCTGCACTGGCCTGTATTACAGACACAATAGTGGCTATCTCTTGCCTAATTAGCCCCACGAGTAACAACTAGCCGTGTTATTCAGCCAATGTTATTGTCAAGTGGCGGGGGCATTGTCTCAGGCGGAGAATCCCGACTAGTTTAATGGTGGCACGTGGGAATGCTTACCAGGCAAAGAATGTTTTTACAAGCATGCCGATGTTTCATTACAGCATTAAAGACAATACACATTCAAATCTGACAGCTATTCATGCCACTTGAGAATTTATTCTGACAAAATTACAAAACTGAAGCGGAAATTAACTGTCCTTGAAAAGCATTTATGAGACAATTTCAGCTGGATTTGTGTTCACAGGCTGCTAGTGTGATGCAGAACCAACAAGTACAGCAGCTGTGAGTGTCAGCCAGAATCGATTCCAAGTTTTCAAAATCATTTTGCCGTTATGGGAACGCTCTTGGCTTGACTCGGCCTCTTGTCTCTCTGTGTGGTCAGCATGTCAGGAATGATGTCAAATGCAGTGGGGGGACCTGCAGCGGGAGTGGGTGGACTGTCAGACATCTCCAGCTTGATTGAAGCGTAAGTACAGTGTCCAATCACCAAAAGAGACAAACATTTTGAATGTTTACTGCTGAATACATTGGTTTTCGTGTCACAGCCCAATATGGGAAGATTTTTTAGTATTGAATTGTCTACACTGTATATGGGGAGATAACAGTAGTATGACCACTCACCACATTGTCACCGGGATAGTTTCAATTAAATTATATTATTGTTCAGGACTATTCCTTTTTTTGCTGGGGGGGGGGGCTGGAATGTCCCTCGAGGACCCCTTTGAGAATGAATGCTATGTGGTCTCTCTGTCAGAGGACAACAGTTTGCCCAGCAGATCCAGCAGCAGAACCCAGAGCTGATAGAGCAGTTAAGGAACCACATCCGGAGCCGCTCCTTCAGCGGCAGCGCCGAGGAGCACTCATGATCTACTCAGGTTTTTACACCAGGTTCAGCTTCAACATAGTGTTGGCCCGCTAAAATGTGGATGCGATGTTTGATTAATGATACAATACCAGTGAATGACGTGCACTAACATGCCTTATTTTCATTTCAGTGTCAAGTTTTACCAGAGGAAAGGGCAACCATATGACGTGATTACAATCTCTACACCCATTTCTTCTCACATCACCGGCATAGCTGGAATGAAGAGACAAAGATGGGGTCGAAGGCACTTTACTGTGACTAGGGCTCTGGAGTGGAGAGGCAAGGGCAGGACATGGAGGCTAGACCTGGAAAAACGGCATCCCACACATCTAGATATCAGGGCAAACAGCAACACATATTATAAACAACACCTGATCATTAGCGAGAGTAAAGAACAACACATTCAATGTACTGACAGAACACAGCAAGTAAATTTTATTCCATTCCCAAAAAAAAAAAGATTGTGTGTTTTTCTGTGTGCTGAAAATACTGCCCTCTTTGTGTAATGAATGGAGGATCCTTCTATCTTGTCACGGCGAGTAGAGGGGTAGGGGAGGATGCATTTCTAAAGCATTGCAGGAAACATTTCTGCTTTTTCTCATCCAACACACATAGGACATCAGGTCTACCATTTTTTTTTATTGCATCAAGTTCAATCTTATTTTTTGTATGAAAACATGCTCTACTTACAAAGACCATTCAACCCTTGAATGCGTGGGACTTATATCACTGCTTTTAAATGAATACTGAATTTTTGAACAAGAAAGTGTGTAATTGTATAGCAGTGTTTGCAGCCCACACGATGTTATTGCACTTTAGCAAACATATATGTCAATGCCATTACCCCTTTAAGATTTAATTGTTCATTCACTAGTAATGAAATATTCTGATTGTTCATTTTGCATGCTCTTGAATTTGATATTTGAAGTCAGATGCTTTATGGAATCAAATAATATGCTAGGGCAGCATAATGTTTTGTCTAAATCATGTCAATAAATATGTCTTGAAATTGAGGGATTTTCTTGGCGTGAACTTATCCTGCATACGCCTTTGCTTTGTTAATCTGTCTGAGTCTGCTGTCTCATCTTAAATGATGTCTTTGACTTTGAATCTTCCTTGACCACTCACATCCTCACCTACAGCACATGGGTTAGGCTGGGTGTTTCTGCAAGAGCACTGATTGACCAGTGGAGCTTTCCACTCTCCTCATCCTCTGAAATCAGACACTGAATGTCAAGGAAAAAAAATCAGAAAGCAAATGTGGCTACCATGTGGGACTATTAAACATTTTGTTTGTCAAACTCCATAACACACAGGAACATTGTCATAACAAATATTTACCAATATTAATATTTATCTATTTTTTTGTAAATGAGATGATTTGATTATTCCAGGTTGTGGCTAACCAACACTTCATGTGGGACTTGACTTTAGCCAAATCATGACACAGCATAATGGTATGGAGGAAAACAAATGTGGGCCTCATGAAGCCATTTTTACAGTAAAAATCAACTAAACCATACACAATATTACTTAAAACTCCAGCCTTTAAAAGCCTTAGTAGTATACTTCTACCAACATATATCTAAAATAGTCTTGACTCAATAAGAAGGGATTGTGTTTTCAAAGCTTTGTAGTTCCTATTTTTCCTTTGTTCTATTTTAGATCAAGGTTAGCCCTCTGACAAGGTCTGGCTAACGAAGATATCTGTTACTAGTAGAGTCAAAAAGAGGCCTGAGTAGCCAAAATAGCTTTAACAAACTGTATGATATACAGAAAACCTGAGTGGGGACTATATACACTGATTTTAAATGAAAAGTATAAACTAATTTAACGGTACATCAATAGGACAATATAGAAGAACCTTAACCTTGCATTTCTCTTGACAGTCTATTGGAATTGGTAAAGTAGTTTCTGTTGAAACACCCACAATGCATACATCCTAAAATGTCATAATTCCTGTCTTTATGGTGAAGTTTGGCTTTTCTTCCCTGACCGAGTCAAAACACTGTTTCTCTCCTTGGCACTCTTCGGTCAGTGCCCTCCGCCAGGATTAGAGTGGTCATGATCTTCCTCCGACATTTACTAGAGTGCTTACTTGGGATCGTGCCAAGTTTTTCCATGATTGGGATATTTGGTTTCCATTGCGCTAATTGAACACTGCCATAAACATCCAGTGCACCTGAAAATGTACCCTGCCATTCTCAGTGGTTCAATGTGACATTTTTTATAACATTAAAAGCAACGGACCACTTAAATGCTTTTAAAAACCACAAGATTAAACAAGGGTTATAGTGTTTTTATTTACATTAATTCATATTTTACAACATATTATTTTATTTTCAAACAAAATGATTGAGACAATACATATTAAAACATGATGACCTTAGGGTGCAAAAGAAGTGAGTGAAAGGTCAGCACAGGTGCAGAAATCCACAGTTGGTCCATTCAAATCTAAGATGCAAAAAGCTAACTAAAAATATGGGTCTAGCCCTCATTACACATGTACGGGCAGACCACGCAGACCTGGGCGATGTCATCATATTCATAAGTCCTCTTCAGAAATGTATCTGTGAGCCTTAGTCCAGAAATACTCTAAAATAAAGAAGAGAAAAATAACTTATATGTATGTATACCAGCTTCCCCAATGCGTAAATATGTACATTCTGAAAAGCTGAAGATCATACCTGCAAACCCTGGACGGATGACAGGAGTTTGAGGGGCAGGGACAGGTAGGCACTAGGACCGACTTTCCCCAGCTGTCTCCCTGATACACCACACCAGTGGATAGACCTTGTATTACACATCTCCAGCACCAGGTCCATGGTTCTTTCACTGCAATACAAACAAAGTGAGTAGAAAAGATGATTCAGCTTCAGATTTTTGGGTTTGGAAGACAACATCATAGTGCTGCAGTTCAACAATTTACTCATTATATTGATTCAACAGTGTGAAAGGTTGTCTCATATGGGTGACAAAGATGTTTGGACTGAAGTCTTCACCTGCAGTTGGTGATTTTACAGATGATGTCAAAGGGCTCTTCAAGGTTGACAGTGTCAGGAATCATCTCCAATGACAGCCTGATGTCCCCATAACCAGGAGCCTGGAGAACATTGGAAGGTACAAATGGGGTGAAACTCTCTTTGATTTTGGCAGCTGTACAGACGTCACAGGAGAGTCTCCTCATACCATTCTTTGGAGCTGGCTGGTCTGTAGCCTCCCCCTCTCCCCAAGATTGGTCTTCCATACGATGTCCAGCTTGCCAATCACCGTCACACCCTTTATTACGCCAGCCTTCTCAGCAAACTCAGGCTTTGGCTTCAGGCAATACAAGTACTGCCGTGTGTCCATGGGTTGCAGGTAGGACATTTTCCCAAATGTAGACTCTCTGGTAGGGAAAGGTCACAAGAGAAATTCAGGGTAAAAAGTTGACAGTAAAAAAATTGTTGATAGTTTTCCTTGCTGTGATTAGATAAAGAAGAGTATCAGAAAAGGCCTTTACCCTAGATCTCCACTTTCCACTGTGTTGAGCTCTGTGACGTTGTACATTATAGAGGGCTCTAGCGAGACCTTTTCCATGAACATTGGTGAGGTGGTGATGTTCTGGATCTGGGCCTCCAGGAACACCTCATCTGTCTGGAATGAAGGGTCAGGGGTCAATGCTAATGTTAGCTGCTAACAACTAACTACAATAAAACCACCTCCGAGGCCAACCGAGCAACACTTCAACTTCATTATTAGGCATTTAGAAGAGGTAGGCTATTAGAATATCTTATTGCATAGCTATTCTACATATGATATAAGAAACATCTAACTAAATAACAAGCAGCAACCAGACTCAGTAGATGAACATGAAACTGGCCCCGTCTAAATTACTCAAATGCAGGAGCTTTATTAAAGTGTGCTCAGTGTACCTTGGAGGATATGGTTAGTACAGTGCTGACCAGCAGGGTATACAGTAGGGGTTGCACAACTACTGATTTTTACTGATTGACAAGTCATTCAAAAGTAGTCAACGTCAACTAGTCGCAGGAATGTTTTATTTTTAATGTGGTTATTTGTTACACCTGTTAACAGTTGGTGTGTCTTATCCAATCAGATAGCTATGTAATTTGTATGAGAGCCTTTTGGAGGCAACCAATAACTTCCGCTCTCCAGTCAGCTTCAGCAGTTTGTTGTGTAACAACAGCAGCACTTACAATGGCTACCTAATACACATCCCCCCTTAACATGGTGTTTTTGTTTGGTCAAAATGGGTCAAACGCATCTAGATCAAAGTAAATGCATTGGTTGCCTACATACACTACACAGTAAGGGCCTGCAGGAATGAATAGAGCTGCATCTTTTCTTGTCTGTTCTCAAATATTCCAAATTCATTCATGGTGTGTTGTAAAAATCTGGGCAGCGCAAATCTGGTGGTTTTTATGAAATGTATTTCCTAGAAGCCAAGGATTATTTAGTGTTCATGGCTTTTAACCACAGGTCTCTGACATGTATGCCCTGGCCAGACGATCTAAGGTCCACCTGAGGTGGTCAGGAAAGTGATACTTGCCTCATGATATTGTTAGTTATAGAGGTTGACCCAATTGGCTTAATATTAATTATTGTTTTATAGTTTATTTTGCTATCCCATAGCAACCATTTAATCAGAACCCACAAAGGAATAGGCAATGCTATCAAAGACAACATCTGGCAATATTACTCTAACTATAACGGAAATTTGCTCTGAAATACGGGAGATTACCAGGAGTAATGACATCCTGGGGACACAACAGGAGAAGGAGTTATAATAAGATCAAACCAAGGAGAAGTTGGACTGTTGCGTGGTAGCTAAATTTATAGTCAGGGAAGCACCGCCAAGGCTGGAGCTTGGTATGGGATAAAATAGATAGCAGTGTTCTGGGTAGTACTTATGCCATCTGGAGAGGGCTGTATTATTTTATTCTTATCTAGGCGACTAGTCGATGTTTTGCAACTGCACCACTCTGTGGTCTTACTACCCGGTGAGTCGACTTGTCAACTTTTCAGTGCAACCTCTAGTATACAGTGAGATACAATGAGAGAGAAGCAGAGATTAGTTCATGCCTGCAATTCATAGTATGAAGATTAAGAGGGACCACAGACCATTCTGACTGGGGTTCATGTTAAATCACAGAGCTTAGCATCTCTGTTCCATGCAAAGCCATTCCAACCAATTCCTGAAACCTCAAACACAATTACATATAACCAAATCTTTTTGTGAAATGAATGCTTGTTTGAATTAGAATAGAATTGGAATTGATACTGAACAATTAAGAACCCATGTCAAATGATTGGAGTAAAAAAGTAAATTTTGTTAATTAATAAGACCTGTTCCACAACACTGTTACATACAACCCGTCAACCCAAAAGATTTGAAGTTGTCGGGACACTGAGATTCAAAAGTACTTGAGCACCATCATTTATAGCTGTTATGTAATCATTCAAATATTGGGAAATAGAAACCAACAATAATTTGAAATGTATACTGATAGATTTCTCTAAAGATGATACATGGTTTGATCAATGCAACCCCCACCCTCCACAATTTGACACCATACCCACAAAGGTCCGATTACGCAAGCCCTGTGTAAAATGAGTTAGCAAGAGGGCATAGGGTCCAAAGAAAGAGCAAAAGCAAAATAATGGAAAGTCCATGTCAGGTACTAACACATTAAAATGGATGTAGTCGATTTGTTTTACACCACCCTCTCATTAATGGTCTAACCGGTATGTTAATATCTATAAATGTATTTCCATTGTTTTCCACTTTGCTCCTTCCTATTGGCCCCAGAAAAAGACAAACTCTGCTGCACCAAAAGGATTAAGAAAAGCTAATGTCCAGCGATGAGAACAGAGAAAACAATTACCACAGAACTGAGGTCACTCTAATGGAGAAAATAACAAAACACATAATAAATAAATGAAGTTACATGCCAAAGATAATGACAATGAATATTTGCATTCTACTAAAAAACAAAAACAAAAAAAACACTACTGGTATAAACATGAGAGAAGAGAAAAGCTTATTGCCTCTACCCTGGAAAAACCCTTCATCTCCAACTTTTGGGTGTGACACAAAGGCATGGCTTCCATGTATACAACAAGTATATTATATAATGCAATCAATTTAAGTCTTTCAAAAGGTCAATAAGAAATCTTTAATTCTGACTTTTTGTTTTGGAGATACAAGGATTTTCCAGGACAACTGTCTTAAACAACTGAATATATTAGCATCCAGAAAGGCTCCTGACTATGGGATGTAATATGATATGAAGCATGGTATGTGTGCTACAGTAAGAACTTGCATGTCATACAATACAGTTCTTTCATTGGTAGAAAGCCATGGTGAGAGATGTGAGGGCAGATACTGTTTATGTTGACAGCTGCACTTCATATTATATTGGTGCTAGTGATATATAAGACAGGGAAAGGGGTGGAGTGTGGCTAGCTTACCTCTGCATTGTAGAACTTTGTTTTCACATCCAACGGCTTCAAAACCTGATTGAAAATAGATTGCAAACTGAATGCTGTAGTTTTCTCACAGTGTTCCTCCATTCAACAGAAAGAAAATAGATCCACATAAAAATGAGACAGAAGTTGGAAATCTAGGTGACAATTCAGATGTTCTACTGGTCCTCTTGAAATGTGGAACAGTTAAAAATCTTTCCACACACTGAGGGCAGTAGACAGTATGGCCAGCACAGAGGCATAGACCACATAGGCGGGTTGCCATGGGCGCCATTCGTCTCTAGGGGCGACAAATAAAAAAGGAAAAAAAAAAACTAGCGCCTCATACCAAATACGAAAATAGACATTAGCAAAATCATACATACAATCACTCACTAATAATTAAATACGGCGCCAACGTTCAAAACGCGATACGCCTACTACACACTGCTAGACATTCAAGTCATGTATGGGAATGTCTGCTCTGTTTGTGTGAGGACGGGTGACTCGCGCAGCTCTACCTGGCAGCTGACGTAACGCCGTCAACACATCCAAACAACTGGACACGACAAGTGAGAAATCTCACTTGCCTCACATGTCAAAAAGGACAAAACTTTCTGGTTCTCAGGGGAGAAGGGGGAGAAGAGAAGAGGAAGAAAAGAGAGGCAAAGAAAGAGGTATGACACAAGTTTTGATATAAACGTATTTTCTCATAAATAAAGAAAGATAGCCTAACGTTACTTAAGCCACGATGGAGCACCGAGTCTGTTCTGGGATGGGCGATAGCGGCTAGCTAGCACAGACAATCGGCATGATTCATAACAGGACAACTGATGAAAAGCGACTGTATTACAAATAATGACAGACAGTCATGTTTTTTGGGTAATCCGACCTTCACTGTTGTCCAGCTTGGACCATAGCTACTCCTGCTACTGTTTGCTACCAACTTCCTCTCTGTTTGGCCCTGTTAAACAAGGCTGTAGTGATGAATCTTGATATGTTGGTAAAATGTAAATAATTTTGCACTTTCATGATTGATTGACGATTGGTAGATTACCATGACTGTTATTTGATCAGCATTGACCACATTAGCATTATCTTATCTTATTATGACTGAATGCTCATTGCATTTTCTACCTAGCTTAAAGGCTTATCCATAGCTATTTAAAATAATAAGAGCCAAGCAAATTATAATAGGTCAAATACACTGAAGGTCTTGTTGGAAGGCATTTATGAGAGAAAGTGATGAAAACACCCAGCTATATATATTATATCTGTTGAGTTAAGAGACATTATTTTAACTGTAAATGGCTCTGTTACTGTGCAACAGTATCTGCTCCATTTTTTAGATGCACTTTTTGGCCCAACTCCCCCTGGAAATCCTGAAGTGCCTGAAAAGACCCCATCAACATCTGTACACCTTGATGATAGTGCTCCCAGCAGCCTGCCATCTACCTCATCTGAACACCCTGGTGATAGTGCACCCAGCAGCCAAGGCGGGTGGGGCAGTCTGGAATCTTGCCTTGGGTGCCAATTGGACCAGTTTACCAAACCCACAGCTTGTGTGCTAATTGCTTTTTTGCTCTGTTGTATACCTGTGACATTTCTCAGGCTTCTATGAAGCCTACACTTGAGTTTACCTCGGTCATCTAATGGGAAAGGTCAAGTATAACTCACCTGGAATTTGAAGAACTTCCGGAAATAGAGTTTCTCCCCATACTGAGTGGTGTAACTGACAGCACAAACTAAGCTAAAGTTAGGGTGAGAGAAAAAAAAAATAGTCAAGCAAAGTGGAAACATACACAATATTTTCATGAATATTTTGCTTTTTTATGGGTTTAAACTTTGTATGAAAAAGACACACATATGAGTTCCAATTTCTTTGACTTCATGGTGGATAACATCATCAATGCAGCATTCAGGTTTGAGTTCTGTTACTGCAGAGTTAGACGCTGAGAGGTTGAGCCTCTGTGAGCTGGTCTGTAGGTCGGCCTGTAGAGGATCACACAACGGGATCTTCAAGTTTGTGTAGAAGAGGACTGAAAAGTCTATAACACATGCTATGTTGTGCAGTTGTCTTTATACAATACCTTCACAAGAATGTCCCTCACAACCTGGCTGCTGTCATTGTGCACACTTATGTAACTGGAGAAGGTCTCACCAAGGAAAATATTTCTGTTAAATGCAGAGATGTACAAAAACCAAATCACATTCAAAAACATAAGTGTGATTGAATAGATCTATTTAAGGTTTTGTCCAGAGACGTGAGACCTTTGCTGAAGCAGATGAGATACAATAACTATGCCCCTTTTCATCCTGCCCTAAACTGTTCAATTTTGCCGTATTACCCAAAGTTCTGCGGTAACGTAAGCATCTCTCCAAGAATTAATGCCTCCGCTCCTTTAATGGTGGATGGGTCCTCCTTCATAAGTTGACCAAACAAATCCCCTATGAAGACACACAAACATAGAAATGCACAGCCTTACATGTGACATGTTATGTGTTAATGACTTTGTATCATGTGCCACTGAAACTGCACACAAGACACTTGACACAATGCTAGCAATGTACAACAAACAACTAATACTGCATTTATCTCTAGGCCTACAGGAAAGAGGGAAATGACAACATGCCTGCATCAGAGACATTACCAATCTTGGAAGACACAACAATAATAAGATTATTATTAACAAGAATTGTATATTGTTGTATATATGTATTGTTTGTTCTGCATGTTCATCTGATGTAGTACCTACACAAGCTTAAGGATCTCATGAGCTTGAGACATACCTGGCCTCCTTTCCAACTATTTCAGCCGAGGGCATTGCTGCTTTTCATTACGCTAAAGAGTCAACAATCAATTTGCCATGTGTATGAATGTGGCAGCTGTTGTCATGAAAATAACTCTAGTTAGCTTTAACATTAGCTTTTGCTTAGCCTGTAGATTGTGTAGACATGCTATGGCTGCACTGACACAACTACCAGTAAGGTAGTAGAAAAGCTTTTTGGGTGCTCCACTGTTGTTTACAGTTCTCCCCAAGTGGCCGCTGCGTGCACTGCAGGGAGAGTCAGTGAATTTAAGTACTTCTTGAAGGTCAGCTTCCAAAGCAGATAGGACAGTTTTATTTTTGGTTCATCTTATTTCCAGCCTTTTATCCAACAGGTTGGATAAGGTTGGATGTATCTTGTGCTGTAATCAACTCACAGTCAGCCTTGTGAAGTTTGTATCTTTTGATATTATTATTATTACTACAACTTACTATTGTAAGCTAAATCTGTGAAAGAGCATGCCGTCTGTGCAGTAAAGCAGGAAAAATCCAACATTGTGGCATAAAATGGGTGGTGTTATATTTCTAACCTCAAATTCAATTAACTCATCTTTGTTTACATTGAGATAAGCCTTGCTTTATTCACTTCCCTGCTATATAAATAGTGGTCCTACTTAAAAGTGTCAAAGTGATTTATGGTTTATGTGGAGTTCAGTTACCCACCCAGTGATCACATTGCTGTCCACCAGAAGGAAAAACAAACGCTATAAATTCAGTTCAGGCTTGGCATCTAAATTTGGGAGCAGGATCTCAAACAAATAAATAAATAAATCTATGAGCCAGATGTGTGCTGAGATCATCATAAATTACCACAAATGATTTCAAAATTTGTATGATATAGGCTAATTTAGCTCATTTTTTAAAGTTTTTTTTTTTTAATTAGGCTACCTGATTGCACCTTGTGGTTTAATAGGACATTTAGCTAAATGTATGTAAATGTTAAATAAATATGGACACATAATCAAAACCTAACCCCCCC
>CABFOQ010002566.1:8048-19645 GCA_900660455.1 Gephyroberyx darwinii | reverse complement strand
CAACTCCAATGCCGACTGGACACCTGACAGTGAGGTCTCTCCTATTATTGATTGATCCTCTGATCCATGTCGGATAGCGGCTCGTAGTGCGCTGCCGTCCTCCTGTGGCTGATAATACGTGTCTACTTCTTATACTTTTTTGCAATCTAGTTTCATGTTAAACTGATTCTTTTTTTTTTTGCCTCAGCAACGGTGTGTGTTTCTACTGAAACAGCATTGACAGTGTTAATAATTTCTTGCCATGCTTTACTTTTATCAGATCTTGTGACTCCGCTGCTGATGCTTCTGAAAACACATGCGCGCCAACACTTCCATTTCGGACTCCACCAAGTTCCTCTTTCCCCCTGGTTTACTTGCACACGACCCGTCAGTCTGCAGCCTTTTATGGTGTTGAACAGCGTTTACCTGCAAACCGGCTTCAACAGGCACGTGCATCCAATTTACGAACGATTGGCATTCATCAAACATACACCTGTTTTACGAACAAATCGAGGTTTCCCGCACGTTTCACGAATCCCACGTTCGTGTTTTAGTACGCACACAAATACGACAAATTTACGAATAATTTACGAAAATATTTGTGAATGAGGCCCATTAAGCGTAACTATATTTTAAATCCGGCAAAACTAATTTTCTTCAACATGTTCAGGTTGTGTTGGGTGATAAAGTAAACCTTTGCGCAGAGAGAACAACAAGGCCAACTCAATTCAAAGAATTGTCATCTGTCATTTGGCTTCCCATAACCAAAATTACCCCTGAGCCAAGACAGGGACAGATATTCAAGGAGAAACACAGGACACGTGATCCGGAGTACTAGGGATTGTTATTTAGAGTTAGTTCTAACTATAACCTCACACATCATATGCAACAAGAAGAAAACCCAACCACAAAATATGTGTTAAACGATTAGCATCATAATCCAGCCAAGCCCTGGAGCAGCTCTCTGTGTGTCAGCAGAGGAAAGTGTGGCACATTCTCTCTGTTAGAGCTGAGTAATATGCCAAAATATCACATTTTTCTTCTTTTTAAAATTGTATGACAATATTGATTTTTTTTCCAATACAGTCTTACACTACTTGAAAGCCATATTACTCTTGGACATCAATGTATCACATCCATTCAGTTTAAGTGTTCATACTGTATATTTATATCTATACTGTATATGTTTAAATAAAAAAAATTAAAATGTTACTACTACTACTACTACTACAAGAGGAACATCCGTATACAGGATTCTGCTCAGCCCTAGTCTCAATGGCCCCGTGACAGTTCATTAACAGGCTCCAGCTTTGCCAAAGCAGCAAAAGCACACAGGGCCACTACTTGAGAATCTATAATAATCCCGTCTGAGATAAAAATGAAGCAGCATGCCCTCCACCGCATCAAAAAGCACAGCTCAGTATCAAAAGGTACAGCATGACCTGCTAGGGCACACCAGGGCCACAAATGTTCAACCTTGGCCAAATGCCTACTAACTTTTGGTCCCATTTGCACCTAATCTGCTTCACCACTGGCACCGCAGCTCGTTTCAGGCTGGAAGAGGCAGATAAAGACCATGTATCAAAAAAAGGTTGACCAGCCCTAACCTAGTCGTTAACCTGCAAACACGACTGGTAAAACAAACTTCTAGTGGCCAATCAAAATTCAGCATCATTTAGGCCTGGTATTCAGCTTTGATTATGAGGGGGATAAAATGAACATTAAAATAGTAATTTTGTGTACACTTACATAGGCAACCCTCAAAAGTGAGACCGCAGACATCTACGCCAGAGCTGGTAGAATAAGGAATGAAACTATTCAGGAAACATCAAAAAGCAAATAATGTTGAATAGTCCTGGCAGAAAACACCATTATTCTGCATTTTATTACTCTGACCATAAGAGGGGGAAAATGGGCCCAATTTTGGGCCCAATTTTGTCTATTAATCCTGCAATAAGTGTTCCAGATAGTTGTTCAATACCAAACAACAGACAACAATGCTTGTAACAGCTGGCCTAGCCCAACTGGCACTCTCTCTGAGTCAGCTCTGCTCTTGTCTCTTAGGACCATGACAAAATTTCAAAATTTTGTAGATGCAGGGTGTCTGCATTGCACAGACAAAATGTTGAGCTAGTGTTGATGTACGGTATCCATATGCCGGTTTTAGCATGTTATATTTAAGGCCATTTTATGCCGACCAAAATAAAAATTAAGACCAATTGTGCACCAAAACTAAAATGTAGTCCCAACTAATTTTCTCAGTAATTCTGATCAACAGTATTTACCAATACACAGGATCTGATGTTGCAATCAACTGATCACAAATATGTTTTAATTTCTTCCCTAAAGTTGTTGCTGACATTGAGTCTCATTTATAAATCACCCTCCCTACTGCAGGCAGCTTGGCCCATCTCAAAACATCCCTGTATCATTACCAGGGTTTATTGACAGACATTACACAACTTTGTACAAATTCAGCGTCAATTACTTGGGACACATTCTTGGTACATCCCACGTCTTTAAGATTTTTCTTAGGAGGTAAACACTTTCTTTTATCCAACAAAATGGTATAGCTCTATAGTTCTCCATGACCTATGTTTTCCATAAGAGCAGAGTGAATGCCTGCAGAGTACACTTCTATGTATTCTGATGAGGAACAGAATGATATATAACAAGTATATTTCAACATAACCTCTTCAAGCTAAGTAGGTTTGGCAACTGGCCAGTTGTGACAGATAACACTAGAACACCTGTCACTTGGTAATACCACCTACTAATATCTTAGTGTTATCTGCCACTTAGGGGAACTTAGAAACCACTTGTACAATGTCACAGCATAGCTGACGTAACCTGCTTTAGTGTAAATTACAGATTGCACATCCTGTTTTATCTAAGGAGTCGCTCATCAAATGGCATCATTCCTACAGTGGCAGCTGAGACATAATCTGACGTTATGCCAGTGAGTGATATCCACTCATTACAACACTATAGCAACTGCTGGATTGCATGTGTGGCAAAATGTGGCTTCAGTAGGAAAAGCTGCTTAAACTATCAGACAGGGACTACTGCTGAGAAATGGAAAATAAAAAGGGCAACTGTGAAAGCCAACAGTGGACTGAACAATATCCAGGACTATATTGTGCCTGTGGTTACTGTCCTAAGCGGGATACTTACACCAATTAATAAAAGGTCACTTCATAAGGTAACCAAAATACAAACAGCGTTGTTGGATTCCCGTTTGTGTAAGAATAGACGTAGCAAGAGCCAGAGCCACTTCATCGGAGCAACAACAAATAGTTTGGCGGGGTGAAGTGGGTGGACTCCTGCTTGGTTTCCAGTGGCCAGTCGTGGGATATTGCTCCAGCTACGCCTGCGGTGCACTGGAGCTAGCTAGCCGTCTAGCCGAGGATAGTTGTAAAAGCAAATCGACTGTCATCCGGACACATTTGGCCCTATTTGAGTCGTCGGCCGCAACATGGTGAAAACACTGCTGCAAACTTGCTCATTTTCTCTAACGTTATGCCCGAGCAGTGTTGACCGAGAGAGCATGCACATAAACAAAAACGACGAGAATGTCTTGTTTTGGTTTTTTTAGCAGGTAGCTTAGGTTTGGCTGGTAAACTTGCCCGACTGCTGCAAATCAGAGCGATCACGACAGCGTTAGAAAAAATGGAAAATGTCACTTCACCTGTGTTCATTAACTTATCGTTTGCATTTGCCAGGACCAAACAGTGTTGCCAATACGAAGAGTTTGCGTAGCTATTAGTTAGCTTGCTAGCAAAAACAGGGCCTTTCTTGGCACCAAAACTGGCAAGCTCACAACAAGAATAGCTGGCTGGTTTGTTAGCTAGCTAGCTAGGTTAGCTGAAGCAAAACGGGTTCGGGCCTGTAATTTCGCCACGGTTTTTAGGCGCATATAATTGATATGACATTGTGTTATCATCCATGCATGAACTCAACACACTCCCCAGTCCCACAATGTCTTACGGACGGGATTCAACTCGGCGTCCTTGCGCTGAAAAAGACAACTGAAAGGGCTGAAAATGGGAAGTCTACACTTACCTAGCTTCACTTTCTACGCCATCTTGGATCCACTTGTCAGCCCATCGCAAAGCATAGTGGGATGTACTGAGCTGAAGGTTGTGGGGACTGGTGTGTGCGTGAGTGCGCGCGCGTGTTTGTGTCAACCCAGTGAAAATGCAATAAGATTTGGTTCCTTTCCACTAGAGTCCTATAGTATTTCAGTTCAGCTCCCAATAAAATCTTTTAAAATGTTCTTTTGAAATTTTGATCTAATTGGCCAAAACAGGTAGAATCAAAAGTTTGACTGCTAAAATTAAAATTTCATTACAAGGTAATATTTATCAGATTACAATATATCATTATATACAGTGCTCACAGTACAGCTTGTTTCAAAAGTAGGTATGCATTTTTATGTACATTATTATTATAGTATAATTTGAAGTATAAATAAATGCTTAAATCAATATTATATAGAATTATTTTATTAAAATCAGTTGAAAATGAATAAAATTATATAACTTTGCTTCATATTACAATAACAAATTGTATACCTACTTTTCTTTTACCTCTTAGTCTATTTCCAGGCTGTTTGTCTGGAGTGACGCTATTTTTTGGGACTTTCCCTGTGAACACAACCCTGTGAATGACATCCCTTGGTCCCACAGTTACTTCAGTTGATGTCGGCATGAGAAACTTTTAAATGGGCTACTACATCTGCATTACCCCAATGCAACCATTTCTCAGTAACTGTTAGGTCTACAGCCTTGTCCATCGTCTTCTGTTGTGACCTCCTTCCCTCCCCTCTCATTAAATGCTACCACCAGTGTATGATTGCTTAAGTAGCTCCAGTCAAGATGGAAGAGGGATTAACTGCCAAGCAACTTGCATTGGTATGGTGTTGCCCCATGGCGTGCATGTCTCTTTTTTTTTCATTTGCTGGTTGCTTCTGATAGGTCACAGTCTGAGATCTTCTCTATTGATTGCAGTGGCTAAAAGCAACCGGTGTTCGAAAAAGCGTGGTGGGCGAGATCATAGGCAATACTGGCAAACTGGTCAAGCTCTGCTCTGGCATTCTGCAGTCTTCCACTTGGGACATTAACTCTTGGTACATCAGAGGGAGGTGTGATAGAGCTGTTTTTGGTTAACAGTGTCTCTTGAGGTGCCAATATACCAGGGGCTGTCCTGTTATTTTCTGTTTTTTTCTGTTTATTCCCTCCCTGAGCAGGACACTGAACATAATCTGCAAGAAAACTGCATACAACATCAAAAGGAATTAAGCTGCTCATTTCAGTACCTACAGAAGAATAGTCCCTCCCTTCATTGAGCTCGATGCCACACCCATATGCACCATTAAAAGGGTCAATCTCCTGAATCCATAAATCAGTTCACTGCATCACATGTGCATGCAACAGGAACCCATTTGACCCCTCCACAAACTGCCTAATAGAGAACGTAGATATTTCTGGCTTCCCTTGTGCAAGCCATGCACCTGCTAGCAACACATTTTTAATACCCACATTTAAACTGGAGGTTAATTTATCACACAGCAAAGGAATGCTGGAGAGCAGAAAACAGGGGAGGTCCATCACAGCTCCATAACAATGATATGCCACTGCTACCAAGAGGGCAATGCTCTTTTTATGTGATATAAAAAGTTGCCTTCCTTCAAATGTCCCTTTATTTTCCTCCTCATCACATAAAGTACAATGCAAGGTTTCCCTAGATGTATGTATGTATGCCCTTCAACCTACACAGAAAAAATAAATGTTAAGGGAATCAGTTGGGTCTCTGAGGGATTGTTGCAAAATGTTATTTCTTGGAAAAATGTCATAGTTTTAGGTGCTGGTGTTGTTGTGCTACATGGATACCCCTCGTATGAGTATCCCATAATCAAACCAAGACTGCACGAAAAGAAAAAGAACGAGTCTGCAAAATGCCTCAACAGAACAAAAAAACAGATTGCGAGGGATGCTTTCAAATTGTAATCAGCTTGTGAATACCACCTTGAAATTGTAGCCATCAACTTGGCCTCTAAAATCCATTGCATAGTTTAGGATAGGCAATTGTAATTGTCATTAGCAACAACTGTTGCTTCCAGGTGTGGTTTTGATGTTTAAGTTCATATTGGAAAATCAAGATTTTTTTTTGTGAGTAGTCCAAATTGTAGTAGTCCTACTAACAAAGGTATCAGCAGTTTGAATACTCTGGGGCATTGATGCTGTTAGATTCTGCTGAAACTGTCTTTACATTATCTATTTTACTAAATTAACTATATTGACATCTTCTGATTCCATGAACACTTTATTTTCACAATTTCCTTTAGAATACAATGGTATATCAAAATCCTACTCATACTAGTCAGTCAAAAGTATTGGTGCACTTCTAACCTTCAAAGAATCTGCAATTTTTACTTGTTAATTTCCCTTTATATATATACATATATATATATGTATATATATATATGTATATATATATATATATATATAATTACTGGTTGGCATAAACCATTGTTTTGTCTGAGTGCATCAGCGATGACTCAATACAACATTAAGTTGTACAGCATTACTTTGCTTTGTTAGACTTCATAAAATAGTATTGGCAGTGTTCGGTTCCCATTGATGATGCAGTTGTAGCCATGTTGTTTTATAAAGTATATCCAATTAAGTACAATTTTAGCCAGCTCTCCCGCTGCTTTTCTTCCTGCCTCTTCCTGCTTCCAGTCTACCACTCTCTTCCTGCAAATATTTTGAGAGGCATGGGATTCCCACTCCCTCTCTCCATACATCTTTCTATGCTTCATTCACAGAGTTGGAGCAGAGGGATGTTTTAGTACAGACTGACATCCTTCCCTCCCTCCACTCCTTTGTTGCATCTCCTTACATTCATCCCTCCATTCCTGCCATTATTTCCCTCTTCAACCCTCCCTCTTAGTTCATTCAATTCAACCCCAATTTCATATTACTGCTACTACTCAACTTTCATGGTGTTAAATCCATATAACACCACAGCGGATGCGATGCAGGTGCTTTCAACAAGCAGCTCATTGCACAGCCAGGTTAAATGCAATAACATTAACACCTCAATAGACCCTTAAGGAAAACACCCATCACCCAGATGTGAGGAGTTTAATGTTTACATTGCAAAGTATACATTAAAAAAAAAGAGCTTTCGGCAATGTTTTAATACAGCAAGTGACGAAATTGCTCAATGTGTTTATTGTGAATGTTTCAACTTGGCTTGACAGTAAAAGTTAACGAAAGTAAGTCGGGGGCGGTCTATATGTGATGCCGATTATTCCCCAAATAAATGACGCTGGAATAACGCTGCATTCACAGTCCACCAATATACTGCGTATTCAAAAAACATTCACAAAAGAAGGGAGGGGAGAAAAAAAAAAAAGAACAAAAACATAAAAAGGACATAATGCACTCTGTTGGGTTCTTGTTTCACTGCAGGTTGTGGATCATCTCCTCCTTGGCGATGAGATGCGTGGTCTTGTTGACCAGCGACATGAGGGAGTTGAGTTTGTGGGACCAGTCGTTGAGCAGGTCGTTGGGGTCTTTGGGCCTCTGGAAGTTGATGATGCCAGCCAGCCGGTCCACCTTGGCGTAGATGGTCTTGTTCACAACCAGGTTGGAGAGGAACTCCTCCGATTCCTGATGAAGGGTTAAGGGGGTGGACAGACAGCATGGTGAGTGGGCTTTGAGTTTTTCCCCTCTGGCAGCCCAAATACACAAAATAAATGTCCTCACAACCCAAAAAACTGATTTTACTAGCTATCATGTTGACTCAAATAAGTGTTGTAATTTACTTTTTTGGTGTTCTTTCCTACAACCAGACTCCATTTTCTACACTTCCCAGAATGCCTTTCGACAACCCCCACAGAACAAGCGTGAAATTACTGCATTCAGCTGTGGGTTTTACATGTAGGTGGACAGAGCAATAGTGACAGCGGGGGGAAGCGCAACCTGTCTTGTGGCTGCATTGCATTCTGGTCTACTGAGGCTACTGTCCGGAGAAATTGGTATCTCTTCCTCTTCTACAGTGGATTTCTCCCTGTGTGATTGTTGAACATCGGTTGAATGTTGTCTACCTTTGGCCAGTTATCCGTGGGAATAAGAAAAATACACCACCAAACAAAATGGACCCAGAAATGCAAGCTACATCACCAAAAGCCGTTTTAGGGTGGATTTTTCTACTACTAACATACTATCATACAGTGTTGTTCCATGACCCACCATAAAAAATGTAGAAGGATGACCCATAAGTACCCAACAAATACTTTAAAGTCTACCTAAACATATACAGTTAAATGCCGAAGTATTGGGACAGTTGTGTCAAATTGATTCTCCTCTATACTAATCAAATTTGTATTTTACATCAAACTATGAGGCAAACTATGAGGCATTTGACAAATGTAATGACTTGCAAGGTCAGTACTTGGTTGCATACCCTTACATTTGATGACTGCATCAGTCTGTGACTCATGGACATCACTAGGTTCATGATGTGATCCTTTGAGATGTTATGCCAAGCTTTTACTGCTGCCTCCTTCAGTTGCTGCGAGGTTGTGGGGGTTTCGGGCTTCACTTTGCTTTTGAGCAAGTGAAAAGCAGGTTGAATGGGGTTTAAATCTGGTGACTGACTGGGCCACGTCAAACACTTCCACCTTTTCTTCCTGATCTTGGTTCAGTTTGCTGTATGTTTTGGGTTGTTGTCTTGCTGCGTGACAAACTTCCGTCCAGTGAGTTTGGTGGCATTTCTCTGATTATCGGTGGACAACATGTTTCTCACCACTTCAGCTGTCATTCTGTTGCTGTAATCACTGGTTACATCATCAATAAAGACCATGGAACCGGTTCCAGATGCAGCCATATAGGCCCAAGCCATCACACTGCCTCCGCTATGCTTGACAGAGGAAGTAGTATGAAGGTCCAGAGCAGTCCCTCTCTTTCTTCACACTTTCACCTTTCCATCACTCTGGTGAAGGTTGATCTTTGTCCCATCTGTCCAGAAGACTTATTTCCTAAAACTCATCAGACTCATCTTTGTGTTTTTTTTGCAAATCTCTCCTTTCTGTCCTTGGTGCTGATGAAAGGTTTACGTCTGGAAGTGTACCCTCTGTAATTTGCCTCTCTCAGTGTCCTATGATACTTTCACCCGCAATGTATGGAGATCCTTAGCAATTACAGCGCTTATAATCATCCTGTCATCACTTCCTGATGTCTTCCGTGGACAGCCTGATCGCTGGTGATTTCTAAGTCCTCCAGTAGTTGGTTTCTTCTTCAGGACTTTCCATATTGTTGACTTTGGAATGCACAGACATTCTGCAATAGCTCTAATTGATTTTTTTCTGTTCTTTCTCACAATATCCTTCTTGGTTGCCATACTCAGTTCGCTGGCCCTCATCTGCAGTTTTCTTGTCTTCTATCTTTTAGACTCTACCAAGACCTCCAAAGGATATAAACCACACCCTGACACTCACACATTTCCATTTAGAAATAATTAGCGTAATATGGTACACCTGTGAAATTTGAAATAGCTGATGGTGATTTGTCCCAATACTTCTGCTGTCTTGAAATAGGGGGACTCATTGAATGTCATTGTTGTAATATAGTTCAATGTCTGTTTAGTTTAAAAAAAAAAAAAAAACACACCACATGAAATAAATGTAGACATTGTGAATTTTGCCTCATAGTTTGATGTGAAATACAAATTTCATTAGTACAGAGGGAAAACAACCAATCTGACACAACTGTCCCAATACTTTTGCATTGAAAATACAAGAAACATGAAGCTAAAATACTAACTGGCAAAACCATTTGGTCTAAAAATATAATAGCAATTCATCTCCTGTGCTGTATACAGTAAAACATGTGCTTCAGTTTGAAAGAGCTGATTAGTGGAAGTGCGCTTACGTCAATGGAGAGGTCGAGGAGTCCAGCCATCCTCTTCATTGTGATTCTGGTATAATATTTGGCCATTATTCTGATGTTCTAGGGGAGAGAGGGAGTGAGGGGTGGTGGGGGGGTAAATACGTATCCTATCTGTAGGATATTTGCATATATTATTCAAGGATAAAAAGAGACCACATCAATAGCTAAAGCGCACAAAAGAAATATTCATGGAGTGAAATCCAGCCATCCTTTACCAGCGCTACACCAATCCACTTGATTGTACTTCAAGAACAATATTAAACATTTTCCAAGTCGTTTCCAAGTAAAATCTGCTAGGTAGGGCTGAATTTAGCCTTTGATGTGGCTGGTTAATGTATCTATTGTACCCAACACAGCTAGCGTCCCATCAATGATTATGTTTGCATGCACACAATAATGTAATTGTTGCCCTTCTTTTGGCGATGAGAATAATTCAGTTGAGGTGCTTGTATGCAAGATGCTTTGTTAATGCTCAATTTTGCATATCGTAATTATCGACTGACTGCCTTCATGATAGGCTACAAGTAGCATCAATCACTAGTCTTGTAGCTTCCATTGTATATCTACTGCTCCCATGTAACTTCAATTTATCCCAATCAGTTGGAGGTCTTAGATCAGATCTTAATCAAAGTAGTTTCATGATAAAATTGAGATTATTGGTGTCACTTTAAATGTAACCATTGACCATCCAGTACTTTAACCATCAGTCATGCATCCCCATGAGTAAGGACCTAACGTGCTCTGCCAAACAAATTCAACAGTCATCAAGTAAAATCTAAGACCTTTTAAAAGCCAGCTAGAATGAAATATAAGGCAATTCTGTCATTGAAATGAATGTGAAAATGAGAAAAACTGCAGTGTTATCAGATGAAATGGCTGCATGAATGGGCTGATTTCTCATTTAAAACAGTGAATAAAAAAAGAACATTTTAAGACCTCTAAACTGAATTTCAGAAGGTATTCAAAGACCTTTGAGGCTGTGAAGTTAGACAAATTCGAGGTTTTAAGATCCTTCGCTTTTCAGTCCTTTTCAATCTGAAATTTGCTTCACATTTGGATCTTGGATATTTTTCTTCCAATTTCTCCCAGTGCTTTCCTCCTTCAGATGTTTTCAGTGTGGACACACAGATATCGTCTGTCATTAGTCCCCATTAGCCCCCAGTTTTAATTGATCAACGCTTTTTAAATTGTTTGTTAAATTTGGCCAACCAGATTCAAGGATTTTTCCATGACATCTAGTGCAATTTCCATGACCAATATTTGTACTAATACTTACATGCTCCACCACTCTGTTCTTCAGGTCCTTCCACCTCTTCTCAGCATCCTCTGAATAAGAGAAGACGTCTGTGGCAGGACTGTCAGGTGAGCCCTCCCTCAGCTCCTTCCCATAATCCTCCACCAGGGAGGCCCAACGCATCAGCTCCATAGTGGTGAACTGCTTCAGGAGGTCCCTGGTGATGGAGGGAGACAACATTAAAAAGGAAGAGAAATTAAAGGAAGTGAAAATCAGTATAGAAAAGTAAATTATATGAAAAGCGGTAAAGAAAGACACACACAGAGAGAGAGAGAGAGAGAGAGAGAGAGAGAGAGAGAGAGAGAGAGAGAGTCATACAAGTGGAACAGCTGTTTATTGTCAGGTACTAGTTATTTATTTTTATT